>JADRCH010000017.1:1796707-1815552 GCA_019843965.1 Rhynchomys soricoides
GCCTTCCTATCAGCTCTTTGTACAGTGACTCTATCAACTACACCAGGTCTTCCTATCTTTCCCCTTTCACTACGACAACATGGTGGGGGCTGTACGATGGGAATTTGTTATTAGTCTCTTTCATCACATAGAAGAAAACAAAACTACAATTGAAATATGTTCTGTAAGTCGCCATTGGCCCCATATCTGGGGAATTGTGGGGCCAGGATCTGGACCCAGACTTTCAAATCTCACACCACCATCTTGTTCCACAGTGACTGAAATTGCTTTCAGTTACCAACGTGGTAAACCAACTTCTGATTCTGCTTTGCCAGTATATGGTTCAGGGACATAAATTCACTCAGAATGAAGACATCTTTAAGAAAGGCTTTTCTGCTCCAACTTAAATACACAAAACAAACGATTCAAAGCTATGATCAACATGAGTGACAGCATGTGACAGTTGTGTTTCTGAGCCTGCATTACTTCACTCAGTATTACCTTTGCAGGTCCACACATTTACCAGCAGATTTCATTATTGCATTTTTGCTTGTGGCTGAGTAATATTCCGTTGCATCTATGAACCATATGTTCGGCGTCCATTCACACGCTGATGGGCATCTAGCTTGTGTCCATTTCCTGGCTGTTGTGAAAAGAACACATCAGTGAGGTAGGTTAGGAAATCCTTGGGGTAGACACCCAAGGGCAATGTACCTGGGTCATTTATCCGGTCTTTTTTCCAGTTTAAGAAAAAACAAAAACCTCCAGACGATCTCCACATTGGCTGAACGGTTTCTAACTGACAATGTCCTTTGTTGTCATAGAATCATTCCAGTTTCATGAGATGCCATTTTCAAGCCATGTCTTACTTCTTGAGTACTTCTAGTGCCTTCTTGAGTTCCCTGTTCTAATCTCCAATAGGTTTCCTTGTGGAGCCCTTTCATTTTCTTGCTTAGGTTTATTCCCATGAATCTTATTTTGTGTGTTTGCTTACTGTGAATACTTTTCTTTATTTCTTTCTCAGTTTATTTGTGTAAGTATATATGAAGGCTATTGATTTTTGTATGTTAATTTCATGTCCTATTACTTCGCTGAAAATGTTTTGCAGGCTTAGGGTTTTTTGTTTTGTTTTGCTTTGTTTTGTTTTGTGGTTGGTAGAGTTGCACCTCCTTCCCCATCTATGTTGCCATCTTGACTGGTCTGATCTGGTGCAGGTAACCATTGCTGCTGTGGGTTGTGAGTGCCGTAAGCATGTGGCACTCAGGACAGCATTTCATAGCTCTCCTCCCCACCGCACAGAATAGGTATTGGTTTATTCTACACATTCAATTCCTACATCTACAGTTCAGCTCCGATGAAAATTCTCAAATGTCAGCCTTCATCACCTACATACTGTTCAAATCCCCAGGCCACACTAATCCCACATGCCTCCCATGCCAGCTTCATTGTTTTCTAAATGACCTTGTCACACTAGCCAAAAATAGGCAACCACTCACACAATTCCACTTACATAAAATTATCCTTTCAACTTGGCTTCCTAAGTCTGAGGAGGACATAGGTGTTTAAGGTTTGGGACCAAGCAGTTGGTTTTTGTGATTCCAGACATAACCATTATTCTAACTAAAAACAGGGGCATAATTACTTAGGACATTTCAAGCTGGGTTTGTTCTGTGGATGAGCTCTGTGGAAGCTGATTTGGGGGAGTAGAAATTGATAAAGGAATTGTACCAAATGGTCAATCCCCATACCTTGCCTGTCACACTGTGCTTTATAAATGCCTTGAGGACAGGTTGGGACACACAGTCCCCTCTAGATAGTTCTTCCCTGGCAACACTCTAGTGTTTCTTCAAGTGGGTCAGAAAGAATCTTAGAGCTGACACAATGGCTTGCCAATTAACCCCTGAGCCTTGAGATCACTCACTGAATGAGATGAATATACAGCATAGCCCTAGTATGCTGCTAAATTACAGGTGAAGAGATACCCTGGTCACTTGCAGTGGAGAAGAAAAGACATGGACATAAACTCTCTAGATGCTCTGGTTTGTAGGACAGTGGGTTTAAGGTACATCACTTCCTCCTCCTTTCATCAAACCCTCACCACAGCAGCATTCCTGCACTTGGCACCAGCATCATTGGCTCACATTTCCCCAGATCCTTTGCCCCGCCTCTTTCTCTCGTTCCTGGGTTTTGCACCGATGTAACAGTTACATATTATCCAGCCGTAAAAACCTTCATTTTATGCTTCAAAACGATTGTTAATGGGATGGGGAAAGTTTATAACATACTATTTATAAGAAAATAATTTAAAACATTAAGTAATGTGTAATTCTAATTTTACAGTGACCGGGGAAGAATGTGTAAAGACACATCAAAACATCGCCAATGGTCTTTTTAGACCGCAGGAAGTCATGAGTGATTTTAGTATACTTCTCTTTGTTCAACTAAATCCATTTCCATCTTGTAAAAGAAATATGTTACTTAAAAGTGCATATTATGAGGCTGTTATAGCAGATTTAACAAATGCTGGTTGCCTAGCTACTAGGTATGGGACCTCACAGGGCATACTGAAACAACACACACACACACACACACACACATACACACACACACACACACACACACAGCTTCCCTGATTTCAAAGAACCTATAGCCTCTCTAGTTACCAGAAGACAAATTGTATGGAGATAACTAAACTACATGAAATGCTTTTATCCTTTTAAATAAAATGTTTAAATCTTAGTGTGCTTTTGGATACTGAGGACATGAAGCTTGAGTGTATGTGTTCCCACAGACACAACACTAACTACTAACGTTGGGTTTATATTCCCAGGGCTGTTTGTAATTGTTAATTTGCTAGTGTTGATATGTTATGACTAATTAAATGGCATACCTTCAGCTACCTTGCTGTTACTGGATGTCTCCTCTTGCTCCAAGGCCCCACTCAACCAGGACTCCATATGACATTTAGTCATCTTGTCTCTCAAGACCTCCCCAGGATGGGACATTTTCTCTGACTTTCCTTGAGTTTGGTAACCTTGGGGGGAATTTACAGTACATCCCTAAACTGGAATTTGTCTGAGTTGTCCCAATGATTATGGAGTTGCAGTTGAGAGACAGATCACAGAGGCAAAGTGGCATTTCTCCACACCACACCGAGAGTCTGTGTTGTCAGCCTGATTTATCATGTGGTTGCTAACCCCAACATCTGGCTGGCTGAGTTATGACTTACCAGGTGTTCCCAATGCAAGGTCATTATTATTCCTATGTCCCTCTTGTCCTTTTGGAAGAAGTCACTAAGCACAGCCTGAACTTAAGGATTAGGGAGTTGTGTTCACCTCCTCAAAAACAAATTATTATTTGGAATTCTACATGGGAGACACCCAACCCACCCACTTATCCAGTCACCATCAGTATGCCATGTGGTCTTGGGTGTATTTACTTCATACTTTGGCTTATAATGTGACTTTCTTCTCTTGTTCACATTTTCTAGGCTCTGACTATGGAGAGTTCATTTAGGTCTCCTGTGACATAATTCCATTGTACTGGGTTCTGTATGAAATTATTTTTGAATCTTCTTTACTTTGTGACAGTACATGGTGCTCTTGGTTTAGTTTCTGTACCTCACTTTCTCATTCTCCAAAAACTCCCTGGTTCCTTTTATTGGAGAATAATTTTAGAAGTCAGGATCTGGCTCCTGGTGTGCTCATTGTTGGAGAGTGTGTGTATGGAGTGTCTTTACTTGAGCTGCCAAACCAAAGACATTATGTGAATGTGTTAGTATATACATGTGCTATAAATACTGCCCCGTATGTGTGTGTGTGTGTGTGTGTACATGAATGTATGTACCTGTGTGTGTGTGTGTATGTGTGTTTCTCTCTCTCTCTGTGTAGTATGTACAGGTGCTTTTGACATGTCCACATAAGTGCAGGCTCACATGTATGTGTGTGCATACATGAATGTATGTACCCTGTGTGTGTGTGTGTGTGTGTGTGTGTGTGTGAGAGAGAGAGAGAGAGAGGATAACTGAAAGTACTGTTTCTCCTCAGGCACCATTCACATGTTCTTCTGAGACAGTACCTGAAGTCCACCTATTTACCTGGTTTGATTGGCCAGTGGGCCCCAGGATTTGCCAGTCTCTGCTACCTCAGAATTGGGATTAAAAGTCTGTGTCACTTTGCGTAGCCTTTTATGTAGGTCCTGGGGATTGAACTCAGATCCTCATGCTTGCACAAGCCCTTTGCCAACCCACTACCTCCTTAGCGCCCTCTGTAAATATCTTCATGTGCAATTAGCTATCTTTATTAAGGTAACCATGAAGTCTCTGATTGTAGAAGTTACCACATAAATAGACCTTGATTCCCTCTTCAGTTTATTTGTAATTTCAAACAGCATGATACCAATAAAAGCCTTTGAGAATAGTACTGATATATTAGCATATTTTAGAAGTCTTAGTTATTTAAATATATTGCCAGGGTGGACCATAACCCTGGTCAGATTACATTATCCCTAGGTCCTACTGCCTCTTTCCCAGAAGGGTTCAAAATAAAGCTGAGATCTGAGGTGATGCTGATGCTGAAGGCAGAGCCAGGAAAAGCAGGGAGAGAAGAATAAGAGAAATTGAAAGATCTGGAGAAAAGAGAAGAGATGATGCCTCTGGTGGGATGCACATGAGTGGGGGGCACAGGGATGCCTCTGCTTGAGGTTTCTCCCTGACTGAGGAGAGAAAAGGGGATGGGCAGGCACTGCAGCAGGCACACTTTGCTGCAAGGAAAAACTTTATCCCCACAAAGATGTAAAAATAGAGCGGTCTGAGAAAGACAAGCCCATGTGACTCCATTAATAATGCTGCCCACATTGCTCCTGAATTAGGTCAGCTGTGAAGCACAGTTTGGAAAAGGAGTTAGGACTGTTGAGAGAGTTTTTCTCAGCCTATCTTCTGCCAGGAAGCAATCAGAGTTCTCTCTTGCCCTCTATAGCCTCTATGCAGCTGCTCAGTAGGTGGGTTTATAAGATGGCCTGGTCACAGCAAATTCCTTACCTAGCCTCGCTCATCCCAGAGTGGTTGTGAGCCCCACACTCTCCTTCTATGTTCCCATGGGCATGCAGAGGGCAGCCGAGGTCAGGATCAGTCTCTTGAATGTCTGCCTTGGGAGCAGAGTCTTGTGTTATACCTTTCAGCTCTAATCCAGTCATGTTGATCTCCAACCCTACAATTTTGGCACAGATATCACCTTTTCAGAAAGTCCTCCCCAGCAACATTGCCCTTGTCTGCTCTTTATGTCTTATGTCCTTATAGATCTAGACTTATGTCCGTATCCTGCCAACATTTATATCAGCACATAGGCGGCGGCCAGTTTTAGTCTTTGGGTCTTCCCATCTCCCTTCCCAGCTACAAGCTCTTCCACACAGTTGCAATGGCTTCATTCTAGTTATTTATTGATGCATAACAAATGGGCCCAAATTTAATGTCGTAAAATTCCGATAAACGTCCTTTTGCTCATGACACTTGCAGCTTGGGTGGAAGCGACAGGGACAGATCAACAATGTTCTAATGTAGTTTCTGTTCCATTGGAACTGGAGTGGCGTGCATAGTGACATGGCCTGCTCAGTGGCCACGAGCTGGCCTGGCTAACATTTTCTCTGTGGATGATATCTGCTGTCCTGGTTTTTAAGAGTAAATTTCTCAATAGACTGAAGTGGACTCGAGCATCTTCAGCTTAAGACTAGAAACTGATAACGTTCCATCATTTCTACCAAATGCTATTGGTCATCAGAAACCAGAGTCAAGGAAAAGGAAGAGCTCCTCTTCTGTCCATTAGAAGGAGTAGAGTTTTCAAATGCCACAGGTATATATTTTCTTGTCTACATTCCTCGCTCCTTTTTGCCTGAGAATCTAGCAGAGTCTGGATAGAAGAAATACATGATAGAGTAGGGCAATTGCATGTGTGCCATTCTCTATCAGTTAGGGAGCTTGTGCTTGGCCACAATGCTTCTGATCTGACACCAGCTCTGTGACTTTCTAAATGTTGTCGACAAGCCAATCTCTTCTAAGAAACCCAGACCTGGATACCATTGGCAATTTATTCAATCCTATTCCTAGTTTCCCGACTCAGTTTCTTACAGTTGTAAGGGAAAACAGCAAACAAGTCACTCTCTCACTTAGAAGCTGTGGCAATTATAGACACCTGCCTGAAAACACAGAGTGTTTTAAATTTGGCATGTGTGACTAAGGCAAGTAATACCCACCCACAGCTGACATTCAACACACCACCCACGGCAAAGCTCATCGCCATGATGTGAAACCACAGAGGAGATCAGCTCTGCAGAAAGTTTGTTTTGGGAGAATCTATGAGCTATAAACATGGAATGAAGCCTCATTCGTTCATTCATTCATTCACTCCAATCTAGAGCCTTCCATTCACAGGCCAGGCAGTACATAGAAACCCTAACATTGAGGATCTCCCATGTTCCAGACTCTATTCTGGATACTTTATGTGTGTTTGTTGTTTTAGACTCACAGCAGTACACATATCTTGTCTACCATTAGCATACCCTATGTGATGGACAGACACAAAGATAGGCTCATGATGCTTATCTTCTGGTACCCATGCTTTTTTGTGACTGCCTCTATTCCAGTATGTGCAGACCTTTCCAGTTACCTCCAGCCAACATCCTATGGTGAAAATATTGAAATAGGTAACCACAGCACAGTGCCCACACTGCTAAAGTCTCTTCCTAGCTTCTGGCTTTGAGCTTCTAAGACCCACAGTCAGTGCCATGCAACTCTTACCAAGAAGCTGAGAAAGTTGAGAAGTGGACTTTTGCCAGTTGGACCTTCAAAAGAGAAGCTACATCAGCTATAGCCCTAAGAGGATCTACCTAAATGCATCTAGATTGCTGACCCATGGAGACCATGGCATTATGAATGTTGTATGCTCAAACCACTCAAGAGCACTGTGTTTGGTCATACAGCAGCAGTCAACCAACATTGCTTTAAAGTGGGAGATAATAAGCATGTTGCCCAAGGCATTCCTGGCATTGAAACTGGTCCTTCTTGCATAACAAATATTGGTTTTGAGTGTTGATGATACCAGGAACTTTCACCCATATTGTGTGTGTGTGTTTGTGTGTGTGTGTGTGTGTGTGTGTGTGTGTGTGTAAGAGAAAGAGAGAGAGAGAGGGAGAGAGAAGGAGGGAGAGAGAGAAGGGGGAGAGAAGGAGGGGGGGTGTATGTGCACATCTCGTGAGTACAGGTTTGTGTAGGTCATGCTGCATGTGGTTGGAGAACAACCTTAAGTGATGATCCTTGCTTTCCACCTAATTTGAGTTTAATCTTGTTTTTTTTTTGTAGTTTTTCACTACAGCATGCACCAGGCGAGCCTGTCTACTATTTCTGAAGATTTGCCTACCTCCAATTCCCATCTCACTATAGTGTGCACAGGTGCACGATTCCATGGCAGCTTTATGTGGATTCTTGGTGAATTGAATTCAGACTCTTAATGTTCTCACTGTGAGCATTTAACCCACTGAGCCATCTCCTCAGCCCATGTCACTGCATTTAATCACCGTGAATTCCTGGGTAGTACTATCATCCCACTTCTTACCTAAGTAAAGTGAAGTTACAGAGGTTAACCTAACCAAAATTGCAGCTATTTAGTTTGTGAACTGATGTTAACTCAGACTCTTGGCTCTGGAACTCATATTTACTTTAATCCAGTATTCTGTTACTTCCTGAAATGATGGGACAAAGCACCTGTAACCGAGTCCTGATAAGATGAGAAAGCATGGCTCTCTACATGGCCTGGCATTCCCAGAGCTAAAGAGAGGCAAAGAAACTAAATATAATATGCAAGGTGTCATTCAAATTTCAGAGCCTAGAATTAAGATGGTCCTCAAGGATGAAGTCACAAAGAATAACAATCTAACCCAGTGTCATCAGCAAAGACTGAGCAAGGCATGAACTTGGACATAGCATCTTCACCAGGATGTGCCCATTTGTAGTTGCTGAGAAAGAGGAAGAACCTGAGGCCTTCATATGTCCTTGTGCTTCTGTCTAGATCAGCCTATGACATGAGTCTATGCTATGTTCCATGTTCCATGGGTTCAGTAGGCCTGTTTGGAAAGTATTCAGCATCCTGTCCATCAAAAGTTATGAAACAAACAATGTGAAACTTGGACACATTCTATACAATACACTCAGGCTCGGGTGGTCCAGAGCAAGCTCTGGCATGGAATCTGCCACCATCCTATGTGTTGGCCATTAAAATGCACATGACAGGAAAGGAGTGGCAAGAAGACCAGGTGGAAATGGGCTTTTGGGAATGGCTTGTTTCTATCTGGGTGTCTCAACAATGGAACAGGCTTTGTCCCAAAAGATGAACCCTCAACCCTCACCTTGCATCCTCAAAAAGGACAAAAGCCACTTTACATTCACAGAGCATATGGAGGACATGCAAGCAGAAAAGCGGTAGGCTGATCTAAGACACAGTGATTAAGTCTCCATTTCCCCATATGATCCTAGATGACGAAGGATGCTACAAAGGAGCGCAGGCCCTATGCAAGTTGCTACATTATGACTCCCCATGTCAAATAAATCCAGGAATGTACATGGTCAGCCCTTCATATCCAGGGACTTCACATTCAGGAACTAAACCAACCTCAGACTGAGAACATTTAGGAGGAATTGCGTATGTACTGAACACACACAGATTTTTATTTCCTTGTGGTCATTCCCTAAACAATATAATGTAGCAACTGTTTGCCTGGCATTTGCAGACTTGGCCATTATACCTAAGCTAGGGCAGGCTGTACATAGTTCCTGTGAAAAGTGTATAACCTCTCCACATGACAGACTGGACATCTGGGGACACTGCACCTCTGGAGTGTCTAACAGGACATTAGAATAATGAGAAACCCTGCAGGAGAGAGCTCTACCGCACTTCCTACCTCACTCGGCAGCATCTGGTGTTTGCTGTGCACTTTGTTTCAGAATTGTCTCAACAAGTAAATGCACATTAATGCCTTTTCAAACTATCAGTCACAATGTCACTGGGGACAAATAGCAATCTCCAATTTTATGATAATGAAGACCTTTCTCAATAAGCTGCCCTTAGCTACTCTTACACAAGGAGAGAGCTGTTTTATTGTTCTTTTTCCTGTTTAATGAGTGACTTTAGCTAAAAAGAAATATAGTGAGGATGATTATACCAAGTGGGCTATCAACTAAAGAAATGCTCTGCTGCCTGTGTCTTTTCTGCTTCAAAGAACAGAACCTGTCAGTTTTCATGGTCGTCTTGGCTACTTGAAGGTCCCGGTAGTCTTGTAGATACAAGCATCAGTGTGTTCCACACTAATTACAAGTTACATTTGATGGCCTACCAGTGGTTTTGCAGCCAAATAAGTGTGACCAGAACAGGTCTGTGAAATCACGGGGTCTGATATAAATCAGATACAAGCTGCCAGTGGCTCTTCAGTGGGACCAGGAGGACGATTCAGCCATCAGATGATCCCTAGCTGCTTCTTGCATATAAGCATGCTGTGTTGTGTGGATGGATTCTTTCTCATCTATTCTGGGCAACATACCCAAAGATACAGCCCAGAAAGGGAGCACAATTTGGCTATAAAAATGTTGTAATAAGTGATTTTATATAACTGAAATGCCAGATCCTTTACTACACCCTCCCACTCATTTTACAACCAGTTAATATTTTTTGAACTTTTGTGTTGTATTCCACTCAGCCGCCTCTGCAATCTTTTTTGCCTATTTTTCTGCCAGAGTCACAAGAATAAAGCTGTCAGATGGTCTGCAAAGCCATTTTTCTTGTCTGGCAAATTGTCGAGAGACAGCCACAACCGCCTACTGCTCTGCTATACAACAGAGTTAGCCCGTCCTAACAGAACAGAATTTAAATATTCCTTCGATCCATGTTATCTACAGGCGTCTGGGATGGAAAAGGAGAAAATACATTTCGTTGATGTTTTGACCTTGGTCCAAGGGGAATGGGTAGATATAGGGCTTACACAGTCCTGTTGACACATTCAGAGATGTTATTTGGCTCTCCAATAGAAATCTCTCAAGGTATTCAAACTGCAGTAATGCATGTTTGGATGGGGAGAAAGATATAGCAGGAAAGTACCCCAAAAGAAGATGACGAGCGGACGAGAGCTAATGGCTTATGGTGGTTAGACTTTGAATATGATGAGGATTTATGGTTTCAATTAGTGCCGGAGAGCAATTTTCCAACGCTATTAGCAGGCGACTGGCATTCTCCAGGATAGCTCATTTGTGTATTGTGCAAGATTAGCTGGGTCTTTTAGCTGTTTACAAACACACACAGTAGCAGTGGCTTTTGTTCAACTTGTGGAAGTAGCTGTGACATTACATATTCAAAGCTCTTTAGCCCAGATGAAGGCTGGCCCTTTGGTTTCTTATTACCCCCATGAGGGCAAAGTAAAACTCAATTTTGCAACATAGTCTTCAGTTTCAACATACATACATGCACGCGCGCGTGCGAGCACACACACACACACACACACACACACACACACACAGTCTCTCTACCTGCTACTAAACTCTGATTTTATATATATATATCATATATATATAATCAGAGTTTATATATATATATATATATATATATATATATATATATATATTTCCCAACACAGATATCTTCCCCATTCAGCCTAGACCCTCATCTTTAAAAATTCTTAAATGCCTCAAATATTCCATGTCATGTTGCCTAGAATACAAATTAATTTTTAAAATCTCTCCACTGGATTGCTTTGCATTGAAACTCATAAATCTTTATGTCAGGTTATGTATATTTTCCCCTCTTAAAGTCTTTGGGGGCATTATTTGTATGGTGCAAACATCCTCAAGTAGGTTGGAACACTGGTTGAAGCACCTGCAAATTTAACATAGAACAATAGTCACAGGGCATTGAAAGCTGCATCTGGTTTTCTCCACATCAAAACCCAGGGAAGATATTATATAATTTTGACCCTGCAGACCTTGGTCTTACATTGCATTGAACTCTAAGACAGAATACATAAGGCACCAGGAAACATAAAGAAACAAGATCCTTTCCCAAAGCAATGCTGGCATGTCTACAAAACATCAGGCTCTTGGTGCAAGGTGCTGCACTCACCAGAGGAGAACAGTTACTTATTTAAGGAAATTGGTCCATGTGCTTATTTGCTATCTACTGCTCTGACTTCAGAAGTAAAGTAATTAAGAGATATCCATTCCTACATTTGGAAGATTGGCTCAGCAGGTAAGGGCAGCGGCAGCTACTGTAGAGGATCGAAACCACACTGGGCAGCTCACAGCCACCTGTGACTTCAGCTCTAGGGAATCTGACACTCTCTTCTGCTCTCTGTGGGCACTGCCCCATGAAACACACACAGACACACACACACACACACACACACACACACACACACACATCTGGAATAGAAAGATAACTCAGCAGTTAAGAGCATTGACTACCCTTCTAGACAATCTAGGTCCAGTTTCCAGAGCCCATATAGCAACTCACAACAATCTGTAACTCCAGTTCCTGAGATCCATTGCTCTCTTCCAGCTTCTTTAGGCATCAGACATTCATATGATGCACAGATACATATGTACACAAAATATTCTTACATGTAAAATAATAGTTTTTACAGAGAAAAATATTCATTTCATCATTTTGCTCGTTTTTCTTTTCTTTTCTTTTCTTTTTTTGGTTTTTCAAGACAGGGTTTCTCTGTATAGCCCTGGCTGTCCTGGTTCTCACTCTGTAGACCAGGCTGGCCTTGAACTCAGAAATCTGCCTGTCTCTGCCTCCCCATTTTGCTCATTTTCATAACCAAATGTATTTCTCATGTGAAAACATATGTTTTAAATGTTTTAAATAAAAACACATATATCCACTAAATCAGAAAAATATGTCAGCTCTTTATTATTTGGAATGACTTTAGTGTGTGACTTGGACTCTGGGGTAAAGAGCAGATAGTACAGGATCTGCTCATTCTGACCTATCCCATTCCACTTAGGACACTTGAAGTTGAGGATCCTTCTACTTCTCGGTCAAGAAAGATTTTGGTATGTCATTGCCTTCTTGTTAAATATTTTACCAGTTCATAAATACATTCAGTAAGCTAAGATATTTGCACAATAAGATCTCAAAGGGTGTTTTGCTTTTAGTTTTGTAAAACTCCAAAGGCATAGACACCCACATGGTCTGTCTCTATGAGACAGAAGAGAGTGTGTGATTCCATAAACACCACAATACCCCTGAGACAAACCTGGCTCCAGATGCTGCAGCTGTAAGGATGTGTAGGACTCCATCCTTTACCTTCTCTTCACTACCTGGGAAGTGAATGTTCTCTGGTATTGTGTTTTATGTCTGGTGCTAGTGACATCACCCAGATCTTGAACACTCTAAACATACTGTATCATTGAGCTAAATGATCCTGGTCTCAATTTCTGTTAATTTTGATGATCTTGGGCATTAGATGGGCAGGCAAGACTCTTTTCTCATTACATGAAATGAGGCTGAGAATCATTAGAAACTGAGGAACTGGTGTTGGCGGTAGTTACAAGCAGGCAGCTATAATGCCAACTCCAGCCTGAAGGATTGATGGGATGGGAATTGACCAATCAGATGAACACCCATGAGTTTGGTCTATAGACATGATATTGCTATATTGGCAAATGCTAGCTGAATAGTAACTCTTGAGCTGTATAATTGTTTGGTGACTTTATTAAACTAATTGAAATAGTGTTCTTCAATCCTCCCAGAGGGGGAGTTCAAGAACCTGCTCCTCCCTAAAGATTTATAAGGCAAGTTAGTGGTCATTGTGGAAGGAAGAGATATTTTTCTTCAGTAGTGTAACAACTGGTAGAGACTCCATGCTCCTAAAAATACTCCCTCACTCAAGGTCTTATGAGGAAAGATAATAAAATGCAAGGGGTCAACAAAACAAAAAAATGCATAAACTGTCACTATTAAATACATTATTATATATAATTAATAAATTTAAAAATACCCCTGAATTCAGAGATGTTAAAAAATATAAAATTGTATAAAATATATGTGATATATATATATATGTATATATATATATAATTGGAATGAAAACGATATATGTTTATAGATGATTAGATAAATAGATAATAGATGATAATGATAGAGATCTAAACACAAGCATGTACATATATATCAACACAGATATTAATAAAAAAAATAGTAGCTTGACGTTGTAAGTGGAAGCCCAGGCTTCAGCAAACTGTCACCTATGGGGAGAGAAATCAAGAGTCTTGATCCAGAAACTCATATCAGTTATGGTACAAAGGTTCTCTGTTTTCTGATACTTGTAGTCCTTGAAGGTGCCAGTTAATTGAGATGCCCAGGTGTGGTGGTTTGAATAGATTCAAATGTTTGAATAGATTCATATGTTATAATGTTTAGCCCATAGGGAGTGGCACTATAAGGAGGTATGGCCTTGTTGGAGGAAGTGTGTCACTGTGGGTTCAGGATTTGAGGTTTATTGAATCCAGTGCAGCAGTCTCTTTCTGCTGCCTGTAGATCAAGATGAAGAATTCTCTGATTCTCCAACACTATGTGGGCCTGCATACTACATGCTTCCTGCCATGATGATAATGGACCTCTGAAACTGTAATGTAGTCCCAATCAAATGCTTTCCTTTATAAGAGTTGCTATGGTCACGATGTCTTTTCCCAGAAATGAAACCCTAAGACACCAGAAAAAAGCTTTTTGGTAAAGAGGACATGGTAGCTTACAGTTGAAAGCCTGTTGGCCAGCTAGCATGGGAATGGTGAGTTCATATGGGCTTTGGACCAGTGTCGTCATGTCTGCTTCAGGAGACTCTACTCAAGTCTACTAATAACAGATGACTTTAATCTGTTAATAAACTCAATTGCTTGTACCAATGTCCTGGGGTGTCCATCTTATTGCCTCTTCTAAGTTTAAAAGAATGTCTGGACCATGTGACACCAGTCAAAGAGCATGAAGAAGTAAGGAAAGCAGGGGTCTGGGGTTGCTCTGGAGAGCTCAGTAGAGGAGAGTAAATACAAGACAGAAAAGGAGTCAAAACAAACTGTGACTCACAGATGTCACAAACAGCTACTTTGTGACCACAAAGCTGAAGTCCCAGCACAGGACTATCACAGAATAATACCAATGCTGGGGCACAATTTGATTTAACCCTTTACTTCATACAACCTCCTCTTTGCCTCTGGTCTTGGCAGTAGTGAATGAAGCCTTCAGAGAAAAGAAGGTCAGGTAAGGTCCAAGAGATAAACCATGAAGACAGTCAGTCATCAACTGTAGTAAAAACTCATCAACTGGGGGTTTCTACCCCACCTTAGATCAGTTGGTTCCCAAATAAAAGACACAAAACCTTTATATTTATAATAAGCCTTAAAGCACTAGAGCTGGGCAGTTATCAACCCTCTGTGCTATTTTCTCTACTTCCTGCCAATAACCCCGAGATATCACTTGCCATGTTCTGCCTGGGCCATTCCTACTCCAACAGGCTGTCCCTCATGGCCATGCTCTCACAATCTCCTTCCCCATAGTTTCTTCTTCCTCTCTCCCAAGTCCTTCTTCTTTCTCTTCCCTCTGCAATCCACAACCAGGCAACTCAAACCCTGTCTACTTCTAATTCTTCCAGTAATTTGCTGTAGCTATTTTTATTCAACCAATAGTTTTAAATCGAGGAACAAGGGTTGTACAACAAAACCTGGTAAACGTGAGAATTCACTTGTAGGCAACTAGACCTTCTGGTACAGAATTTAGCATTACAGTATGTAGCAACAGACTGAACCTCAACAATCAGCCTCTGTTTCTTTCATACCATGAAAGGTTAGATTATAGTTACAGAAATAATTGAATTGGTCAATGGGAGGCTCAGGATGATATGCATACAAGATTAACTCTATTATGTAGTACAAATGCTAAAACAGTTACAAACCTGGTTGCTCTAAGGGATTGGAAATAAGAGAGACCAAGAACCAATGACTGGAAGCAATGGAGACAGTTAAACCAATGTTGCTGCACTCCTCTGGTGTCTGACCAATCCCAGAATTGGTTGATTTATTTTATTTAAAGATTCTTAGCCAGGAATGATAGTACATAGTATTTGGGAGGGCGAGGCAGGAGGATTGTGAGTTTGAGACCGGCTCTCTCTAAAGAGTTCAAGACTCTCCTGGACTATACAATGAAGCTTTATCTTACACACTAAAACAATAAACAAACAAACAAATATGAACACAAAGTTATTTCTACAAATAGTGCAGCCTATAGGATGCTAAATTTCTTCAACACTAAAGAAAACTTGCTTTATAGTTTCTTTTTCTAATACTTCTGAGAAAATGATTGATGTTCAGAGCCTCTCATAATCCAAATATGACAGAAGAAACTATAGTAGCAAGGAGCTAAGTATCCCCTTGCGAGTGGAGACTACAAACTGTCTCAGAGAAATGCCTCTCTGGCTGGAAAGGCTAGTCATTCCTAGTACCCCAGCCTTATGCTGCTCTAAATCAGTGACCTTTGCTGAGGTATAGAAGGTAGGAGAGTTAAAAATGTTCTTTGACCTAAAAAGTTTATATTTCTTTGTTATATGTATCAATTTCTGATAAATCATGCTTCCTAATGCAGAGTTAGCACTATAATTTATGAGATCTTGTGCTTCTCTGTGACATATGCAGAAAACACTAACTCATATGCAGTTGCTACAGAGTGTTTATATGAGCACACTCCACCTAAGCTACATAATGGCATCCATAAAAAAGCTAAACGGAGCTAAAATCTACTGTCTGCACTCTGAATTTCAATACACAGGCAACAGGAGGCCACCTACCCATGCAAATTAGCTTTAAAAACCAAGCAGTTAATATTCAGGCAAATAATACATCGTTTTAATAATTAATTCAATTCTATAAAAAAAATGATGGCTAGGAACTGGTTACCAAGAGGTTTAAGAAATAGTTATTTTATTATATTCAACATCAAATGAAAGCTTACTGTTTAGAATGAGACAAGGGATGATGTAGGTTTTTAATAACATGTTTAATTATTCTGATAATTAATTCAAGACACTTAATGACAAACTTGTGGCATTTGGTGAAATAATCAAGTTAAAGAGAAGATTCCAAATGGAAAATGCAAGTGACAATTAAGGAAAATGAAAAGAGAAAAATGGTGAAAGAGCAGATGGTCAAAATATAACAATTATCTTCTCAGATTCTTTGTAAAAATCTCTTTTCAATTTTTTTTGTTATTAGGTGTTACAATGGAGATAAAAAGGATCGAACTAAGCAAGAGAAATGTAGTAAGAGAATCTGTTTTGGTTTAAAATGTGTCTAAAGGAAAGAGGGAAGTAGGTGGGAAGAGACTATCAGTATGGTGGAGAGGAATGAGATAGAGGTCCCCAGATCGGCTTCTAGATCCTGCCTGCCTCTATCCAAGGAACTCTGCCAAATTCCGTCCTACTTTCTGCTGTACATGGAACCAAAGATAAACCTGATATTCTCTAATGTCTCTTAGAGCTGAAATAATGTGAGCCTATTCTCTCCTGTTTATCCATATCTATATACCTATCTACCTGTATATATCAACTTTAATATATGTTACATAGTTATTTAATATATATCTACTTTAAATGTATATTATATAAATATATATAAATAAACATATTTTGAAGTTACTGTGTTAGAATTCTAACAGAAGCCTTAAATCAGAGATTAGTGTCAATTGCATATTGGATTTCTTTCACATGACAGATAAAATGAAGCATGGTTGAACATTCTCTCAGGCACCTTCTTCAGCAATCCACTGGGTGAGCTACACTACTGAACGAAAATGAAAAGGCAAGAACGAACAGAACAAGAGTTGTGAGTTCTGCTAGGCGGTGGTGGCGCACACCTTTAATCCCAGCACTTGGAAGGCAGAGGCAGATGGATTTCTGAGTTTGAGGCCAGCCTGGTCTACAAAGTGAGTTCCAGGAGGACTGCCAGGGCTACACAGAGAAACTCTGTCTCAGGAAAAAAAAAAAAAAAAACAGAGAGAGAGAGAGAGAGAGAGAGAGAGAGAGAGAGAGAGAGAGTTGTGTTCTTTTTTGTTGATGAATGTAAAGTGTGTTTAGAAACAAGACAGCGGCCTCTCAACTTTATTTTCTTTCTTCCTTTTGCTAAACTCTATTGTTTCCTTTGCCTTTTAGGGAAGCCAGTGCAAACAAAAACACTGTCTGATTTCCATATCCCTGTGAATGAAGTGAGGCACCTGGAAGAGTCCAGAGCAGGGAGAAAGCAGGAGAATAAATAAGGACAGTAGACTGAACTGCTGTACTAAGGGGAGCGAAGGGAAGAGCAAGAGAGGAAGAGAAGAGAGAAAGGGAGAGAGAGACAGAGAGAGACAGAGAGAGAGACAGAGAGAAACACAGAGAGACACACAGAGACAGAAAGAAACAGAGAAAGAGATAGAGAGAAACATAGAGAGACACAGAGAGAGGCAAGAAAGAGAGGCAAGAGAGAGGGGATCAAGAGAGATGGTGCCAGGACAGAGTCAAAGGAGCAAAGAACCAGGAGGGTGCATGTCTCAATTGGCAGGGCTGGATAGGGATGAGACGGAATGGGTATCCCATGGACTACAGAAGTTTAGCATAGGAGGCAGGGTGAGAAGTGCTGACACCAGCATGCTAATAAGCAGTTAGCCATTTGTCCCAGGTTTCTTTTCCTCCTGACACTCTTGTCCCAATTCCTTCCACGTGGGCCCACAAGCAGTTCAGGGAAGACCACTTATTTGTTGCCCGCAAGTGCTAAACAGATTCAATCAGAAGGTACTTTATGGAAGAATACAAAATCTTTTTTTTTTTTTTTTTTTAAATCCCTGCTTTTTGTTTCATGTTTCTTTTATTATAGGCATAAGGAAAATCTGGAGTTATTCCGAGTGTTTTTAAGTGGAATGGGGTCACTGAAAATTAAAAATGGTGTTTAGGTTCCTTGATTGTTCAAATAAGGAAATACTACAAACAACAATATAGCAAATCGCCCCAAATCAGGTCAGGGATTTGTTCAGTCAGGTGGTGAGCTCAGTGCTTTTGAACACCCTGAAGAAGCCAAGTGGAGACGCTCTGAAGGTGCGAAATGTAGGCATCTGGTACAGAGTCTTTGCTACAGACTTATATATATTTGTACCACGTGTGAAAACAATCTTTTAGGAAACGTCCGTACTGGTTGCCATAGTGGCTGTACTACTTCACAGGTTTACAGTCAGCAGACAAGGCATCCCTGTTCTGCATTGTCTCACCAGCATTTCTTGACATTTGTTTTCTCCATCAATGCCATTGATTGGAGGAAGATAGAATCTCAGACTAGCTTTCATTTGCACTTTCCTAACAGCTAGGATTATTGATCATCAAAAAGAAGTATTTATTGGCCATTTGTGATTCTTCTTCTGAGAACTGTCTTTTCATTTTTTAGAGCACTCATTGATAAGCAATTTTGTTTCTTTGGTGTTAAGGTTTTGCTGCTCTTTATGTATTCAAGATATCAACCTGCTTCCTGTGGTATATATAGCTAAGCAAAGATTTTCCCCCTTACCGTAGGCTGTCTGTTCAATCTATTGAGAGCTTCTTTTGCTATGTGGCAGCTTTGCCGTTTCATTTGTGACTCTTGAGCACACATTGAAAGGATTCTGCATCTTACCACAAAGACACTTGCACACCCATGTTTATTGATGCATTTATTCATGATAGCAAAAGAAGAACATAACTACCCTAGATGAGTGGATAACAGAAATATGCATGTATATGTTGGGAGCCGCCTGAGCACCCACATCCGCCATTACAAGATGGCG
>JADRCH010000017.1:1815562-1852829 GCA_019843965.1 Rhynchomys soricoides
TATGTGTGCCGCGTCGTTCTTGCTGGCGAGACCGTAGCGCGGGACATGTATACACAATGGATTTGACTTGGCTGCAAAAAAATAAAAATATAAAATCTGTGATAAAAGGAATTGACTTGGAAAATATTATATTAAATAAGGTGACTCCAGGAAGACAAGATTGTATGTGTTCTCTCATATGTGAATCCTAACATTAATGTTTGTATTCATGTAAACAAGGGTGTGTAAGAGTGGGTACAAGCTATGAAATTAGACATGAGAGCACAGTGGAGAGTAAGGGGTGTTGAGAAAGAGAGGGGGAGGGCAAAAGGATGTATGTGGCCGGAAAGAAGGGTAGGAATACAGAGAGATGGGAGTGGGGGTGGAGAGAAGAGAAGGGGGGAACAACACTAGAAATTGTTTGAAAATACCATCATAAAAGCTTAATACTTTATGTACTGGGAAAAGGAGAAAGAAAATGGGTCCATGGAAGAGAGTCTTGGAGAGGATACACTACGAGGAGATCTTATCCCGGCCGGCCTCATCCATACCCTGCAGCAGGCCTACAGCTCAGTATCTCTAACTTCCTCTCACAGGTGAGGAAACTGTGGCTCAGGCATTCCGCTGGTGGTGACACCTTCCCTTTTTATTTTACTCTTTCCATTGTTTTATCATAACTCAAAAACCGTGCAGAGCTCTTTCCTGCCCAGCCCCCTTTCTATTGAGAACGAGCTCTGGTTAGGTTGAGGTGTTGGAGGAGAGCTTGCCTGTAGACTCTCAGAGAAGACAGTGTGGTTGACAGAAGTTATCAGTGCTAAGACATACCTGACTGGAAGAAAAGCTTCAAGCTGCCCACCTTGAGCAGTCAGCTAGATAATACGCAGAGGATGATGTTTGTATTATTACGTCCCGTCTGTATTTGAGTCCTCCTAGCCCAATAATTTAACCTTCCCGCCATCTTGTTTCCTATCTTTGTCTTTCCATTTTCATTAGGTGCCTGTCACTGGACTTCTTTGTGATCAGAACTCCAATATCTCATGCAATTCTCAATGCCAACTTGGCCATCAGCATTATCCCACCATACCCTACCTTTTGCTTATTGACCTCTCCAATTCCTTCCTTCCTTCTTTACAATGTCATGTAAACCTTGACACTGTAAGGCTGAGATGCTGGAAGCCATTCATGGACATATACACGGACACAGTTGTTCCTGGAAACATGGCTGATAGAGTCTGAATTTATTGAGAGAAGAGCTCCATGTAAGTCAGATAATTGTAGAGTAAATACCATAATGATCTGGAGTCTCTGCTAAGGTCCACAAAACCCAGACAATCTCCATGGAAACAGGACTTTGCTGTTATAGCTAATTCAGAACTCTGTTTAGTAAATATTAGGTGATTGCATATCCTTTATTTCCACTGTTTTGCTATTACAGTAAAAACCCAAGTTTCAAAGACAGGGTGAAAAAGAGGTATGCTATTGATCCTTGACTGTTGGGTGAAAGGCTTTCCAGACACCCCAGGCAGCAAGGAAATAGGCTGAAAGGAGATCATAAGTAGTGAAGGCTTTTAGAACAAACAACAAACAAAACCAGCCAACACTGAAGGTTTGTTACTTGCTAATGGACCTGCACTCTAGTTAACTCCTTATTCCTGTCCATATTTCCTGTGTTCTCAGTATCAAGTTTCTATTCTGTACAAGACTTGGCCAGATGCTAGCCTTAGTTGCATAGGAGCTGGCAGTGAGGAGGGAGCCATGAAGGCAGAAACAAAATCTTGAGTGCAGAGTTAGGCAAATAGTCTCCACCCTTTACACAGGGGTACCATCCTGCAAACCTAGTGCCCACCTGCAACTATGGATAGAATCATATATTACAGTTTTCCCCTGTACATATGTTCACATGAGCTCAATCACTCTTTCTTTTAGTCAGGCATTCATCACTGTGATTCTAACTTTTGCTCTCTGTTAGGACAGCAAGGCTTGCATAGATTCACACTCTTGTTTTGCACTTTCATGGGTTAAAGCTCTGTTCTCGATATAGATCCTAGCAACCTCAGTCTTTTCAGATTTTCCTAATTCAAGAGCTTTTGTATTTCACGTGAAGAAAAACACTTTACAGCTTCACAGAAGTTTGGTGTTGCTCAACTGGCATTGTTACCCATCTCACCTCTACAGCCATCATTAACTGAAATATAAATTTATGTGTACAAGGAAATAAATAATACCATAAACAGTTAATCTTGTAACTTATGGGGCTATGGAGTGACTCATACACACTGGACAAAGGAATACATCTGGACTACAGATGGCACGTGATTTTATTAAGAGAATGGTCTAAATAAAAAATTACAAATTGCTTTTTTCCAGAATTTCTATTTACTAATTATCAGACAGCAGTTGACCATGAGTAATTGAAAACTCGGAAAACAGAACAGCAGAGAAACAGAAACATCTTGTGATGTTGTTGGTGACATCCTAAGGGACTAAGCAAATGCAGGGAATCCAGAAGACTAAGCTTCTTTGGCTTTGTTCTGCTCCTGAAAATAGATGAGGATAAACAGCTGGCAATAAGCAAGTGATATCACCCCATGTATCTTCCGCATCAAGCACCGAATGAATTCACTACTTCAGACATCATTTCTTCTCATCATTATGACCATCCCATGAATTAGATACCAATCTGGCAGACAAATTCCCCAGTTGAGAAAAGAGAGTGAGGTGAGGAAGGAGAGCTTTCCAGAAGGAGGTCCAGTAAGATCAAAGGCTTAACAGTAGGATCGATGTGACGGGAAGTGAAAGGCAGGTATCCATGCTGATGAGGCTGTAAGGCAGGGCTGTGGAGTTACCAGTGGCCAAGTAAGAAGAGAACAGATGCTAAGGCAAGGGGTTAATTTTATTCTATCGGAGTGATATTACACATAGTGGCAGGATCTGTGCTATATTTTGGTGATAATGGTGACATTTTGGGCATGGAAGTATATAGGGTCTAACAGCTGGCCTGAAACTTTCTATGAAGCACAGGTTTGCCTTCAGTTCATGACCCTTTTGCCTCTGCCTACTAAGTGCTATGACGAAAGGCTCCATTTCTGGCAGAGTTACTATGATTCCTTTGCGGACAACACATTTGATGAGGACAGAATTCTAATCTAGTTAACTTTACTCTTTTCTATTTTAGACATGTGTTATGCCCCTGTTATTTCAAGATATTACAAGGAAGGCCTTCTGTTAGGATGGCAGACATTACTCATTGTCTGTCCAGTATCGGCTCTCTTTGTCTGGCCTAACAATATCATGATTTTGTTTTTCAGGCAACAGTTTTCCCAGCTAAAATGAGTTCCTTCCCCAGACTCAGGAAGATATGTTTGTGGGTGCTACTGGATGGTGTTTCCAGGGATGCTTTCAAAACTTTTTAGTTTTATAAAATGACCATTTAAGGCACTTCCTATAAAAAAATCTTGAGACTAAAAATTAAACTATCATCCTACGACTGTGAGGTAGCCATTGTGAACTTTTGTGATGTCCTACCAAAAGGTGAAGAGAAAAGTTGAGAAGAGATGGAGAGAGGAACTGATCTCCATGCTCTATCCAGATCTCCCTTGTTTTTCTAACAGCTAAGAGGGTACACAATTTACATAATTCCAGAAAAAAAGAACTTGATCACAGATAAGGAGAGTCCTAGTCATAACCTATGCTCCAGGGGAAATACAAGTAGGAAGAGAAGAAAGAAAAGGAAAAGAAAAGGAGGAAGAGGACGAGGAAGAAGAAGAAGAAGAAGAAGAGGAGGAGGAGGAGGAGGAGGAGGAGGAGGAGGAGGAGGAGGAGGAGGAAGAGGAAGAGGAAGAGGAAGAGGAAGAGGAAGAGGAAGAAGAAGAAGAAGAAGAAGAAGAAGAAGAAGAAGAAGAAGAAGAAGAAGAAATAAAGAAGAAATTAATAGGACTTCGTTTTACCTGAAAATCTTCCCTCCAATTCAATTGGGGTGTTTTTGGTTTTGGTTTTTGGTTTTTGTTTGTTTCATTTTGAGTGTTGTAGCAAAGGTGCATTTAAAACCTAGAACTTGCTTGGAAGATAACACTGTAAAGATTATCGATGGTTACTTGAAAAAAAAAAAAGAAATTCAACAACAACAACAAACCAAAAGTTGCTTTAAAAAAAGAAATTCATCAGCAACAACAAAACTAAAACAGTCATTGTCTGTTGTTTACTTGAAAGAACGTTAAAAATGACCATAAGGAAAATTCAAAGATTAAAAAAAATAAACAAAACAAAACAAAAACAAAAACAAAAAACCCACTGATTCTTGAGATATATCAAAAGATATCAACGAAATGTTTCCTTCATCTAACCTCTTCTAAGTGGCTGTCAGATATAAATGGGCAAAGCATAATGAAAAGATAACATCTTTAAATCCTGATCTGTGGACATATCAGGAGATTTTCTCTTTGCAAAGTATTTAGTTTCATTTCTATTGTTGTGCTAAAATATCCTGACAGCAAGCAAATTAGAGAAAAAAGGCCTTATTTTATCTCAAAATTTAAGGTTACAGTTAGCACCACAGGGAACTCACCCTAGCAGGAGCTTGAGACACCTATTCATATCACACCTACAGTCAAGACAGAGAAATGCAGGGGCAAAGTTCCTGAACAGAACACCAATGGCTTGTGCTCTAAGATCAAGAATCGACAAATGGGACCTCATAAAATTACAAGGCTTCTGTAAGGCAAAGGACACTGTAAATAGGACGAAATGCCAACCTACAGATTGGGAAAAGATCTTTACCAATCCTAAGTCCGATAGAAGGCTTATATCCAATATATACAAAGAACTCAAGAAGCTAGACTCCAGAGATCCAAATAACCCTATCAAAAAATGGGGAACAGAGCTAAACAGAATTCTCAACTGAGGAAACTCAAATGGCTGAGAAGCACTTAAAGAAATGTTCAACATCCTTAGTCATCAGGGAAACGCAAATCAAAACAACCTTGAGATTCCATCTCACACCAGTCAGAATGGCTAAGATCAAAAACTCAGGTGACAGCTGAGTTGTCACTCAGCACTCAGCACTCAACACTCAGATGTTGGCGAGGATGTGGAGAAAGAGGAACACTCCTCCACTGCTGGTGGGAATGCAAGCTGATACAACCTCTCTGGAAATCAATTTGGTGGACCCTCAGAAAAATGAACATAATACCACCTGAGGATCCAGCTATACCACTCCTGGGCATATACCCAGAAGATGCTCCAACATGTAATAAAGACACATGTTCCACTATGTTCATAGCAGCCATATTTATAATAGCCAGAAGCTGGAAACAACCCAGATGTCTCTCAACAGAGGAATGGATACAGAAAATGTGGTACGTTTACACAATGGAATACTACTCAGCTATTAAAAACAATGACTTCATGAAAATCTTAGGCAAATGGATGGATCTTGAAAATATCATCCTGGGCAAGGTAACGCAGTCACAAAAGAATGATCATGGTATGTACTCACTTATAAGTGGTTATTAGCCCAAAAGTTCGAAATACCCAAGAGTCACATCACAGCAACCATAGGGCTGAGTGTGAGGTCCCAGATGGAGGACTTGGAGAAGGGACTGAAGGAGCTAAGGGAATTTGCAGCCCCAGGGAGGGAGCAATAGTGGCAACTGGCCTGACTCCTCCATCCTCCCGGAGACTGGATCACCAACCAAAGAATACACATGGAGGGACCCATGGTGCTGGCCACATATGCGGCAGAGGAGGGTCTTGTTAGCCATCAGGGGGAGGATAGGCCCTTGGGCCTGAGGGTGTTAGATCCCTCAGTATAGGAGAATCCCAAGGAGGGATGACAAGAGTGGTTAGGTGGGTGGGTGGGGGAATACTCCCATAGTGGCATGGGAGGGAGGAGGGAATAGGGAGGTTCCAAAGGGGAGATCTGGAAAGGGGGAAACATTTGAAATGTAAAGTATGAAAAAAAAATAAAACTTAAAAAAAAAAGATTCAGAGCTGGGAGCTACAAATAAACATAAACATGTGGCATTTGTCATTCAAAAAAAAAAAAGAATGACTTGCTTGCTCAACTTGATTTCCCTCTCCACTCTTACAGTTCAGGATTCCTTGCCTAGGAAATTGTGCTGCCCACACTGGACTGGGCGTTCCTATGTCAATTAACTTAATTAAAACAGTTCCTACATGTACATAGGACAACCCTATACAGACAGTCCTGTTTTGAAACTTTCTTCCCAGGTGATTCTAGGTTGTGTTAAGTGACAATTAAAGCTCACTCTTACAATATCCTTTCCTGATATAAATGTCAGCACTTCTATCTGCCCACAAGAACTCATTGTCAGAAACTTCTATTAGCATATCAGCAAAGCACATTTCAATTCAAACAAACAAAGAAACCTCCCCAACTCTCCCCAAATCCATGGATGACCTATTAGTGCTCTGAGTTGATTATCATCCAAAAAACTTATATCCAACTGTGTCCAAAGTCTATGAAAACCTGGTTGACTTTTTTTTTTTCCTGGTTGGAATTAATCTCAAAGATCACACCCATTTCATGAAGAAATCCTAACAGAGAACAGAACATTCTGGAAAGAATCGATCTCCATATTTGAATTGGAGCTTGCCAAGACTTTCTCACTTTTCAAATCATTAGTTTGGATTGTTTACTTTTGTTCTCAGTGGGAAGTAAAAACTGTATTGCTTCTCACTGTTTGTGTAACTAAACTTCATTAGCCAAAGCTGATCTTTAATTCACAAGTTTGAGCTGGTCATCAAATAATTATGGAAAGTTGTTGATTGGTCCCTCTGAAGACATGAATGGCTTATTCATTTAGTGTGTGTGTGTGTGTGTGTGTGTGTTTGTGTGTGTGTGTGTGTGTGTGTGTGTGTGTGTGTGTGTGTGTGTATGAAGACACGAAGACGCACATGAGCATGGTGCACATGAAAGCCAAAGCGGAGCATCTAATGTTCTTCATTAGCACTCTGCCTTATTCCCTCAAAACAACATTTTTCACTGATTTGGAGTTTGCTGTTTTTCAGCTAGGTTGGCAGCCAGTGAGAATCACTGATCTTCCTGTCCACTCAGCACCAATCACTGAGCTGTATAGGTACAACTGGATACACTCAGCTTGATGTGTAGGTGCAGTTAGCTTTCTTACCGACTGAGCTATGTCCCCAATTTTTATTGACTGAGCCACATCCCCAACCTATAAGTAGAAATTCATTATCATGTTTTTTTCTCAGAGAGTCTTTCCAATTTCAAGACATCTAACTGATTGGTCTTTGAGGTCACCACAGACAATAATACAGTGCTTCTTTGACAATGGGCCGGCTGTGTGTCTTTGCTTGTGTTGGAGTAGAGGAACAGTATGTTGACCCAAAATGGCATCTTTGATAATCACTTAGGAACCTCTAGGTTTGCCTGCTTGGTCATTCATCTGAAAACAGGAAGTCATGGTGCTTAAGTCATTACCGGAGGTAGGAGAGCATTTCTAGCAGGGGAATTTAATGGATACCACCATCAAGTTTCAGTGGCACTGCTCACAGAGATCAGTTAGTTACTTGGACACTGCTCAGCAGTTATTCCTGAGCCATCGATGACCTCTGTGCAAAGAGAACTGGGTGGCCAGAGACTGAGAGCAGCTTCCTCTTCTGACACTCACTATGCAGCTCTTCCAACTTGTGGCATTCTGGAACTCCAACGGGATGGGATGTCATGGTGCTCATTCATAGGCAGTTGAGCCTCAATATGAATAGAGGCAGGGGTGAAATATGCACATATTCTGAGTAAAAAAAATAAACCACATAAATTCCCTAGCATCCCCTCCAATCTCTGTGTTACTGTTCTTGAAGCTGCCACTGCTGTCAAGAAAAGTCCTTTTGTTTGTTTACTGACAAATAAATCTGCCAGAAGAGCACAACTCTAAATTACTGTTGCATTTCTGATGGAAAGCTGCCACATAATTTAAATTCCAACAGCTCCTCTGGTCCCCATATTTCTTATTTGTGACTTGCCATCTCGCAGGCCAAGTGCATTGTACTATCATTTTAATAAATAGTTTTTGAGTGATGGCCATTTTTCTTTGTGTCCAAATGCCATCTGTTTGTTTATTTATTCTCTCTCTTTCCTGACACATCTTGAGATCCAATAAAGGGCTTTGAAAAGTCATTTTATTTCAAAGGTAGCTGACATGTTTCAACAGCCAATATACCAAATGACCAAATGGAATGATGTCTTCTAAACACTTAAGCAGAAGAGTGAGAAATGATTTTGGTTTGTCTGTTCATCTAAGAAAAATGGTATTGCACACTACTCTTGCTCTTAGCTGTGGGTAAACATCTTTTAGAAAACTGGTTGTCTTGAGTCTTCTCATCAGCCAAGTATTTGCCCATAATGGTAGATAATTACCTAGTATATTTGGGCAAATGGAGCTCATCTTAGGATGGCAATGGTACTTAGCCACGGATTGAGGGCAATTGGATTCACCATCCAAGCTATGAAGAAATGGATATCATGCGACTTTTAATCTTGTATGAAACAAAAAGATTAAACTGTCAATATTCCGATGAGCAGCCGTGACGAACTGGGAGATGGAATCTTGCTCTCAGAGCAGCTTCTAATGATATGTATGCAAGGAATAGATTTTTCCCCGATAACGCATGTAATGAGAATACAGAACAAAACGTTCTCTTCGAATTCACGACATGCCCAAGTAATAAAGGAAGAGAGGATAAAGCCCTTGCTATTTATTTGCATGAGAAAGCTTCATCTACGATATACTTTAGAGAAATTAGTTTTCAATCTAAGTGACTGGATGAAATTTGACCATTAACTGTTTTGTCTTTTAGTTGACCTGTAAGAATTTATGCAGAAGTCGGACTGTAATGCTGATAAACTCAACAGGCATGGCTTTATGATATTTTTTTTATTAATTCCCCAATGTCTCATATTGTCACAGAAATTGGTCCTTTTAAAAGTCCACCTTGTGAGAATTTCGTTTTATAAAACATAATCAGCAGGTGCTTAAAGGAATTTTGGGTAGAAGATATTCTTTTTAAATTTAAACATTCAAGAAGTGAGAGGTATTGATTTGAGAGGGATGGTTCTGTACTGACTTGCATAAAACACATATCCACAGTAGTATATTGTAAACAACTGTGAGAGAGCTCCTGACATGCGCTTCCAACCCTTCAGAGTGAAAGACGGACCTCACAATGAAGACTTGGAAGAAAGCCTTACATCATGTCTACTGGTTACTTCTCCACAACAAAGGTTCTTTGTCACATCAACTGAACACATGCAAGAAATTATTTTGGAAAGGTGATTTTTCCCTTCGTTTTTAAAAACAATTGTTGATATCAACATTATCTACATAGCAGATAGGATCACATAATACAGTAACCGGTAGTCATGATGCAGTAAGAGAGTAAGGAAGTCATGAAATAAAGGGATTATGTCAGGCAGCTCGTGTTTCAGCACCATTTGTTATGCTGTGACACAGAGACATGGTCTGTGCAGGCTAGCAAGAGGCACACACATGGATGCTTAAGCCAGGAACAGGAGTCATCTTCGCTCCCCTTTGTCAACTTGACCATCCAACCTCTAAACCACCACCTGTCAATTTTCTCTCCCAACAAATAGCACTGACTTGTCACTTCTTCATAGCTAGTTCCACCCTAGCTCGGGCCATTACCTGGGAATATCTCGTTTGCTTTTTCTTGTTCTCTCTTTTGTTTTTCTTTTTTTCTACCAACATCTTTCATTCTATTTGAAAAGTGTAACAAAATAAAGTATAAGATAGGACAAAAATGATCACATTGATTGTTGGACAAGATGAACCAACAGAAGGAAAAGAGGCCAAGAGAAGGAGAAGGTGTAAGAATTAGAGACCCATGTGTTCACACACTCAGGAATCCCATGATAACACTCAACTGGAAGCCATAATAAATGCAGAGAACCTGGTGCAGACCTGTGCAGGCCCCGTGCATACCAATTCAGTCGCTTTAAGTTCATATGCACTTTATTCATGTTGATTTAGAGGCCCTTGTTTGTTGGGTGCCCTCCCTCTCCTCTGACTCTTCCACTCTTCTGCATTTTCCATAGGGTTTCCTGATCTCATCTGAGGGGAGAGATTTGATGGAGACATCCCGTACAGGGATGAGCATTCTGGGATCTCTTACTATCTGGGTAAAGTCTGATTGTGGGTCTCTGTATTTCTTCCCTTCTGCTGCAAGAGGAAGTTTCTCTGATGATGGCTGAACAAGACACTGATCTATGAGTGTAGCAGAATGTCATTAGGAGTCTTTTTATCAGTGCTTTTAAAGGCTAATATTTTTTGGTTTTGCCTTAGGTTGTTAGGCTATCTAACATATCTCAGATTCTTTGCCCCTCAAGCAGTGTCAAGAATGGGCTCCATCTCATGGAGTGGGCCTTACTTCAAATCAGATATTGGTTGGTTACTCCCACAAGTTTGGGCCACCCTTGTACTAGCTTATCTGTTGCAGGTAGTACAACCATTGTAGGTAAGGGTTTTGTGATGGCTTGGTGTTTACATTTCTCTTTTTATAGTGTGAAGAATACTTTCCTGGACCAAAGATGCTGGAACACAGGAATGAAGGTTCTATGTAGAATACCTAGTATCCTGGAACTTGATCTTAGATCAAGCTGGCCTTATAGAAATCTGCCTGCCTCTGCCTCTCAACTGCTGGGATTAAAGGTGCTACCACTGCCCAGGTGCCTAGTTTCTTAAAATAAAAATTTTAAGGGTCTCTCTCCATGCTTGGCATCTTTTTAAAATTGCCTTCAACAGTGTGCAAGAACAATCAGATTATATTGTTCTCACTTTTAAAAACCTTCTATGGTTTCCTCTTGCATTTAGAATAAATCCATGCACTGAAAGTCAGAGCCGCCCATCTCTGGCCTGACTCCGGTTTCTGTCCTATCTTATTTCTCATGAGAAATCCACACTTAAAGGCATCCTTCAGGGTCCACAGGGATTGCTTCCAGGATCTCCTGGATACTGCTACCCAGAGATTCAAGTTCTTTCTATAAACTGCTGTGTTTCCATACAGCCTCCACATACCTTTCCATATATTCTGATCACGTCTAGATGACTTATATATAGTAATATAATCTGACTCTTACCTAAGTAGTCTAGAGGATGACAAAAAGGCCTCTATTCAGCTCTTTCTCCCTTCATGCTTTTGATTCACTTGTTGACCCTGTAGATATAGAGCTTTAATTTAGGGGACAGCTGTATTTTGGGGGTCACTTCTTTGATCTTCGTCCATCTCTTTATGACAATGCCATCACCCCCAAGGTGGGGATGATGTCTCCCTCAACTGCTAACATATCTAACGTCTATAAGTCCTCCATAAATATTTCTTAAATGAATACATGAATACATTGCAGTGCAGATTTTACAGACAGGAGTTGTGAGAACACAGAGATGAAGATCGGTTTCAGGGGAAACTGAGTTTGATTTGTTTTCATGTTCCAGAAACATGGGTTCTCTTTTCCTTCACCTAAAGAAAGTGAAGAAAAGAGCTTTCTCATATTGCAGTCATAAAGCTTGCTCCAACTGTCTATAGACACACATATTTTTAGTTTGTGATTTGCTGAGGCAGTTTTCTCCCCTCTGGGAGAAAGTTAAACCTTGCTGAAATCGGGGTTATCTCTTTGGAACCTCTTGAGTAACAATGATAGGATAGTTATCAATTCACCCCCAAGTGCTATCTACTGTTTCACAAAACAAGTTAAAATAAGCTTGTAAATGGTGAAAGTGTAACAGACTGATGTTATTGAAGTCTCTTATAAAATCATGATACAATGAGATAACTGGAACAATTATTTTATATCAGTTTGTAAGAAAATCAGATTTCATAGTCGCTCTTTTTAAATGGATAAAATGTTTTACCATGTCTTGTTCTTATAACACTAAATACTATTGTCTGTTTACTAGTTATTGCCTAGAGAATATCCAGGAAACAAATAAAAAGTGGCCAATGCCCCACTGTCCACAGCAAACTGACATAGTTTCCCAACATAAAAATTATATTCCTTGTAATTGAAAATTTAAAAACTTAGTAAGCATGAACATATGGATGGATAGAATTCAAACTTTGTATTTTTAAATTACAAACTACCTAAGTTTGAAGAAATCTGTTGAACTCCAATGGCTACAAGCAAAGTCTTGTCTGGAATTAATGATTTAATGGTTCTTGTAAATATAGCCAAAACAGAAGTGAAGGCCTTTTTCTTTCCCATAAGTCAGGATCAAGCACTGCTGAACATAACCAACCCTACCAACTAAGCCAGTCGTCTATTTAGGCTAAGTACTGCGGTGGGGAGTTACCAGGTAGAAGGGACTATTCTCCTCCATCCCTGCCCACCCAACAACCCACACTGAAGTATTTCCCACAGGACACACAGAGTATCCTGGGCAACCAGGGAAAGGTCTCTCTGCTTCATCAATGATGTGAGTCTCTGAGTGACCGAACATAGTCACACAGGAGTGTGAGCTATGAACAACTTTGGTCAATTGAACAACTCTGTTTTCACACATTATATTACAGCAAGAAACATGCCCTAGACAATTGGAATTAATGTGATAAGGCTGTTAAATCATAGACTTACATGGCTAAAGAGAAGAGGACAGCATGAAGTCTATATTTCTAGACTCAGAATGATCCTTGGGCTTGTCCTTAGGCAGAAAAGGCCATGAAAGACTCGGTTGGTGGGTTTCATTTAGACAGACCAGAAACAGTGCAAATGAAAGATGTGAGCTAGGAACCACAGATGAGAGAGAACACGTGGTGTTTGTCTTGGATCTGTGTTACATCACTCAATATAGTCTTTTCTAGGGCCATCCATGTATCAGCAAATTTCATGATTTCATTTCTCTTCATGCCTCAATAGTATTCCATAGTATATAGCACCACATTTTCATATCGCTGTATCTGTTGAAGGACGTTTAGGCTGTTTCCATGTCCTACCTATTGTGAACAAAGTTGAAGCAAACAGGGCTAAGCAAGTACCTATGGAATAGGATACTGAGTCCTTTGGGCATATGTCAAGGGGTGATATTAAGTAGATTTATTTTCAATTTTGTGATTCTTCTTACTATTTTCCAGAGTGACTAAATCATTTTACATCCCCACAAGCAGTGAAAGAGGGCTCCCTATTTCCCCCATAACCTCTCCAACATTTGTTGTCAATTCTTTCATTGGTCTAAGCTGTTCTAACTGGGGTGAGAAGAAATCTCAAAAGTGGTTTTAATTTGCATTTCCCTAACTGCTAAAGGCAATAAACTTTTTTGAGATATTTCTTAGCCATTTTATTTCTTATACTGGAGAACTCTTTGGTCCCTAGCCCGTTGTTAACCTGGTCTGTTGTTTCTTGACTGTATATTGACTTCTTTATATATTATGAATATTAACTATCTGTCAGGTATATAGCTGGCAAAGATCATCTCCCACTCTGTGGTTTCTCTTCAAACAGTTGTTTCCTTAGCTACACGGGAGCCTTCTTGATCATAGGACCCCACTTGTCAATTGTTGGCCTTAGTTCTTGGGCAAATGGAGTCCTGTTCAGAAAGTTCTTCCTAATTTTACAGGATAAAGTACCCCTTATTTTACAGGGTTTTGCCTAAATTTTATTTTGGCTGTTTAGGCATTTCAGGTTTAAATTTTATGTCTTTGATCTATCTGGAGTTAATGTTGTGAAATGTGATAGATACATATCTCATTTTGTTCTGCATGTAGACATCTTTTTCCTCACACCATTTGTTGAAGACACTTTTTTCTCCAGTGTGGGATGTGATTGTGTGTGTGTGTGTGTGATTGTGTGTATGTATGTATGTATGTATGTATGTATGTGTATGTGTATGTGTTTGGTTTTTGTTCTTTTTCAAATAACACATGGTTGTAGTTATGTGTATTAAGGTTCAAGCCTTCTGTTTCACTTCATTGGTCTACATGTCTTTTTTTTTTAAAACAGCATCATATTGGTTTTTATTACTGTAACTCTAAAATATATCTTAAGTCTGAAGTGGCAATTCCTCTCCTATTATTAGGTTGTCCCCACCCCTCAGGATTGTGTGTGCTATCTGTTGAATCTTCGGATTTATTTTTTTTTTCATATTTTCGTAAAGAATGTTGTGGGCACTTTGATGGAGACCACACTGAGTCTGTACATTGCCTTTGGTAGGATGATCATTTTTCACAACATCAATTCTACCAATCTATGAGCACAGGATGTCTTTTCATTTTCTAGTATTTTTCCGAATTTGTTTCTTCAGAAATTTGAAGTCTTCACTACAGAAGCCTTTTACCTCCTTGGTTAAGTTTATTCTAAGATATCCCGTTGTGTTTGATGCTATATTGTAAAAGGGGTGTGTTATTAGTGTGAGACTGGAGAGGACATATAGGAGAGCTTGGAGGGAGAAGACATAGGGGGAGGCTGGAGACAAGAAAGGATGGGGGCCAGCCATGTAATTTTAATTTAATATGTATTCTTAGAAGATAATCCAGGTATATTTTAGCCTACAGGAAGTTACTTTTATACTAATAAAGAAAGAAAGAAAATAACTAACTAAATAAGTAAATAAATAAGTCTTCAAGGTCAGAGACTAGAGAGAAAGCTTAGTGGTTAAGAACATTTGTCGCTCTTCCAGAGGACCTGGGTTTGGTTCCCAGTACCTACATTGTGCAGCTTACAACCATCTGTGACTCCAGTTCCAGGGTATCTATGCCTTCTTTTAGCCTCAGTAGATATTGCACGTATGTAGTTCACTTACATACATACATGCCAAATATACACATTATAAAAATAAAAGTAAATAAAACTTTGTAAAAATAGTTTAAAACCTCAGTGCCTGTGTGACATTTCACCCTCTGAATGTATGGGCAAGGCACGTGTGTAGGAAGTGCTTATTCAACAGTAGGGATTTTACTACCCTATGCATGGTTATCATCACTGGGGTGAGAGCTCGGTAATTTCTGCTCATTATGTTACCTTTTCTGTAGGAATAGCTTTAGACGAATATAACCAAGAGTGGCTCAGAAACTGAGTCAGTTCACATGCTTGTTTGGTTCACTAAGTATTTAAGATGTACTGAAATGGTTACCACCATTTATGCATGAAGTGGTTCTCAGTACAAATCCAACCTCCACCTTCTTTTGAAACTGGCAGTCCTGCACACACAGGTTTAAAAAGAAAATGACTGTTGGAAATGAGGATGCAGGCTGTGGTGATCCCTCCAGTACACATTCTTCAGTGAATGTGTGTATGGGAGCTACCTGGAGTTTTATCTGAATGCAGAGAGTAACAGCAGAAACGAGATGAGGCCTGGGAGTTGGCTTTTCAAAGAAGTCCCCAAAGTTTTTGCTTCTGTGAAGAACTGCCTTTGTCTATCTAGTCAAGCACTAGCCCATGCACAAGGAGGTCCCTAATCTAGCCAAGAAGAACACTAGAAGCCCAGCTACATCTGGACTCCACACAGACAGAATTGCAGCATTTGGGGTACAATTAATACCAGCATTTCCTCTTGCTCTGATATTGAGATGTATGGGCGTCAGATGTTGTCTGAGCTAGGGTTTCTATTGCTGTGAAGAGATACCTTGAACATGTCAGCTCTTATAAGGAAATATTTAATTGGAGCTGGCTTAGAGTTCAGAGGTTCAGTTCATTATCATCACGGAGAGAAGCATGGCAGCACACAAGAAGACATGATGCTGGAGAGGAAGCTGAGAGTTCTACAGCTAGATCAGCAGGCAGCAGAAGAGAGTGAGACTCTGACATGGCTTGAGCATCCTAGACATCTTCAAAGCCCATCCACAGTGACACACAAGCAACGCTACACCTAGCCCAACAGCGCCACACTTCCTGATAGTGCCACTCGCTATGAGCCCATAGTGGCCATTTTCATTCAAACCACATGTGTTTTGGCTGTATTCCTATTTCCCCCTAAGTCCAGTGTTCAAAACCCAGTCCACTTGAGTAACACTTGTGAGAATATGAATTTAGCAGAGATCATGGGTCAGGGATCCAGGGGTATGAAAATGACTGAGCTATAACAGGAGGAAACCATGGCAAGAGGAAAAACAGACGGAAAGGAGATGGCACCAACTGTCCCCTTGCTGTCCCCTGGTCCCAGGAGTGCTCTTTTTAGCATAAATAACAAAGAGCTTTGACCTATTGTAGCAAAGGGATAGAACTTTTGTTATCTGTGTCAGATATTTGTTGTGCGGGGCTTCCATTTCTGGGTGTGACCTTCCAGGCAAGGCTCACTTTCATTGGTGAGAATCTCCTGAAGACGTTAAAGGTCATCTACTGATCCTACCATATATATCAACAAGAAGTGAATGGCTCTTGTAGGAAAGTATTTACTCTAGATAACCTAGTAAGAGGGAGCCAAGGGAGAGCACCTTCAGGGCATCCTCACCAAGGCTGCTTGTTGTTTGAATGGCTCCCTAAAGCAGTTCCTCAAACTCAATCTTGTGAGGCTTCTGCAGTCTGGATTAATTATGCACCATGAGCACAGTCCATCACTACCCCCTGTAGTACATTTCTTAATAATTTATATACAACCTTTGTCTGTGAGTCAATCCAATTAAATTGAGCAAGCATTTATTATTTGTAAGTCATGATAATATATCATAATGGATTGCTTGATCTTCTCAGGCACTCTGGGTCTAATCAGGTGAACTTCCCTTCCCTTCCCTTCCCTTCCCTTCCCTTCCCTTCCCTTCCCTTCCCTTCCCTTCCCTTCCCTTCCCTTCCCTGACAGCAGGGGCAAAAGCACAGTGTGCCAATCCCGTGAATAGACTTCAGAACCTCATGGAGGATAATGTATTTCTCCAGTCACCAAGGTGAAGAGTGAGCCCAGAACTTAGCAACAAACCTCCTGATGCTTTCTCTCATTCTCAATAAGTATGCATCTCAAGTATTCATAAGCGGGCACTTAAAGATAGATAATAAACATGCCAAGTATAGGAAAGGTTTTTTTAAAAACAATTTTATCCAGCAAGTTTTCTTTGAAACGTGTTCTTAAATAAATTCTCAACAAGTTACAAGGATAATATAGAGATGTCTCTTCCCTTGGTGCCATTGTTCGTAAGTACTGAGTGACTTCCAAGCAGGAAGAGACATTGGAGAGATATGTGAGTATAGTTCCATGCCACTTGTCATCTGTGTGGAGGAATATATGCTCACTATCACTATAAATGGTGACATATGTCACCATTTTATCACAAATATAAATTTTCTATTCTATAAAAAGATAGAAAACCATTCCAAAGTTACAAAGTCTCCCCATGATACTTCTACTTAGTCTCATATCTCATCAACCCTAACTCCTAGAAAGCATGGCTGCCCTCTTCATTTTGTAACTTTGTCACTTCCCAGATCTAAGATGAATAGAAGAATGCGTGACCTACCATTTGAAGAGACTGGGCGCATTCAGGGTGGTATGCCTGTAGATGACCTGACATTAGATAAACAAAGCGGTCACCCCTTTTGTGCTCTATTCTGTGATAAGGAGTGGCTCAAGCAGCTCAGAGATATTCTGTTTGATTCACTGAGTTTTCATCTGTTATTTTTCAATTTTATTAATTTCTAACATATTAATTTATTAATTCTTATTCTCTTTTTTTGTTTGCTTGATTGCTTTGAGTTTAATTCTTCTTCGTTTTTTCCAGCTTCCTATAGTGAAAGATTACAGATTTGAGGCATTTAATTTATTCTACTCCCACGAGCTAATTAGAGGTATGTTTACTAGTATAAGAAGGTGGAAAGGTTTTTCTGATCTTCTAGTGTTTCCTTCTAATTGTAGAACAGAGTTCTGTGGCTTCAGTTGCTTTAACATTTTTTGTGATTTGTGTTTTGGGCACAGATTATAGTCTATGACTTTATGCATTCTATAATTGGATGAACAAACTGTGTCCTGTGAATGCTTGCATTCTGAGGTGATTGTGTAGCACGTTCTATGTATGTTGATTCCTTTCAGCTGATGGTGTAGAGTCTCTATTCTTGTTTCTTCTTATACAGTTGTTTTATCAATTATTGAAAGAAAAATGAAGCCCCTACCTGTAACTGGGTTATTGTCTATCTGTTCCCAGGTCTATCAGATTTTGTGTTGCATGTGCTGTACTTACAATGTGCGGTGCATACATGTTTATGATCTCTGTCTTCCTCATGAATGGAGACTTTTACTATAAGTAACAGCCTCTTCTATGCCTGACAATTTCCCTTGGATTAAACTGCATTGTATCTGATATTTCTGCAGTGATTCCTGCTTTCTTTTTCTGTGTTTTATAGCAGGATTATTAGTATGTAAGTAACATCACATGAACGTCACCCTTTCAAAGTATACAAATTAAGTCTATTTTAGTATAGTCATGGAATCACACCAGTCATCTCTACCTGATTTTAAAACATCGCAACCATTTGGTTCCTCATAGTCTTTCTTCAGTCTGGCCCTTGGCAGTTACTACTCCACTTCCTGTCTCCGTGAATATGCCAACTCTGCTTTTCACTTTCCCAGGAAACTGGAATGAAGCGATACATAGCCATTCTTGACCTGCTTCTTTTAAAAGGCACAATGTGTTCCAAACTCATGTTTATCAAGCACCAGTACTTACTCTCTTGGCCAAATGTATTCTTTTGTAGAGCAGCTCCAAATTTTATTTATCCATGTTTCAGTCGTTGGATATTGCATTGTCCCTTGGGGCTATTATAAATAATAGTAGCGTGAACACCAATGCACAGGTTTTTGTGTGAACATGCTTCTATTTCTCCTGGTTCTATGTCCAGTATTGGAACTTCTGTATCCCACAATCATGTTGAACACTTTTTGAGGAATTCCTAAACTGTTTTCAAAGTGGCTTCCACACCACATGATCTCACCAACAATGTATAGGAGTTCTCACTTCTGTCCCTCCCACCAGTGTTTGCCATTTTGTTTTTTGATTTAGTTTTCTTGGTAGATATCAAAGGTACTTACTACTAAATGGACATTGCATTAACCCAACTGTCAATGATTTATCATTACATCCATAGACTAACGCATCTTTCAACCCTCATAAAACAGAGACTCACAACTGGTCAATGCACAGAGATATGAGGTTGCATAATGTTCAGCCCTAAATGGACATGTGTATCACATCTCTTCCTCCCAAGGCTCAAGCATCATTGTGGAAGATGGCACAGAAAGAGTATAAGAGCCAAAAGCAGTGGATGACTCCAAGGAAACTGTCTTCTGGACCCAGCAGGGAAGTTGCACATATGTACTCACAGCAGTTGGGACAGCATAGACAAGAGCTGTGCAAGCCCAAGGCAGGCCAAATCCCAGCACAGAAAAGGGAGTAGGCCATTGCTTGAAGTGGCCTCCAATTCCAGTTGTCTCTCCTAGTACTCTCTGCCACTACCCTCCACCTGATCCTTCCTGCTCCCTTCTTTACCCTATTTACCCTTTCCAGGGAGATTCATGTGTTCTCCTGTGATGCCTCATTGTTACTGAGCCTCTCTGTCTGTGGACCGTAGTATGGTTAAGATTTAGTTTATATCCAATATCCACTTATAAGTGGGTGTATTCATTGTGTAAATGTAGTACATTTTTTTAACCATTATTTGGTTGGGGGATATTTAAGTTGCTTCCAGTTTCTGGCAATAGCCAGAATAAAGCTGTTATGAGCATAGCTGAGCAAGTGTCCTTATGGTAGGATGGAATCTCCTTTTGGGTATATGCCCAGGAGTGATATATTTGGGTTTGGAGGTAGAACTATTCCCAGTTTTCTGAGAACCGACTATATTGATTTCCAAAGTGACTGTTGAAGTTTGCACTTCCACCAGCAATGGAGGAGTGTCTCCTAGCTCCACTCCCTTGCCAGCGTGAGTGTCACTGTGTTTTTGATCTTAGCCATTCTGACAGGTAGGAATAGATAGAATCTCAGACTCGTTTTGATTTGCAGTTCCGTAATAACTAAGGATGTTGAATATTTCTTTTTTCTTTAAGTGTTTCTTGGTCTTTTGAGGTTCTTGTTTTGAAAATTCTCTGTTTAGATTTTTATCCCATTTTTAAATTGAATTAATTACCTTTTTGATATCTCCTTCCTTGAGTTCTTTATATATTTTGGATATTAATCCTCTGTCAGATGTGAAGTTGGTGAAAATCTTTTCCCATTCATAGGCTACAGTTTTGCCCTGTTGACGTGTCCTTTGTCTTACTTGAAACTTTTCAGTTTCATGAGGTCCCATTTATTAATCATCCATCTTATTGCCTGAGGTATTGGTTTTCTGTTTAGGAAGTTATCTCCTGTGCCAATGTGTTCAGGGCTATTCCCCACTATCTCTTCTATTGGGTTCAGTATGTCTAGTTTTATGTTGAGGTTTTTGATCTGCTTGGAGTTTTGTGTAGGGTGATAGATATCAATCTATTTGCATTCTTTTACATGTCAACATCCAGTTAGAGCAGCGACATTTGTTGAAGATATTTTTTATTGTATATTTATGGCTTTTTTATCAAAAGTCAGGTGTCCAAAAGTGTATGGATTCTCATCTGGGTCTTTAATTTTATTCCATTGATCAACCTGTCTGTTTTTTTCTACCAATAACATGCAATTTTTATTACTGTAGTTCTGTAATACAGCTTGAAATGAGGAATGGTGATACCTCTAGAAGATCTTTTATTATACAAAATTATTTTAGCTATCCTGGATTTTTGTTGTGGTTTTTTTTTCCCCATATGAAATTGAGAGTTGTTCTTCTAAGGTCTGTAAAAAATTGTGTTGGAATTTTGATAAGGATTGCATTGAGTCTGTGGATTGCTTTTGGTAAGATGGCCGGTTTTACGATGCTAATCTTAGAAATTCATGAGCATAGACGAACTTTCCATCTTCTGAAATCCTCCTCAATTTCTGTCTTCAGAGACTTAAAGTTCTTGTCATACAAGTCTTTTACTTGGTTAGAGTTACACCAAGATATATTATATTACTTGTGACTATTGTGAAGAGTGTTGCTTCCCTGATTTCTTTCTCAGCCTATTTGTGGTTTGTATATAGGAGAGCCACTGATTTGCTTGAGTTCATCTTGTATCCAGCCTCTTCACTAAATAAGTTCTCTGGCAGATTTTCTGATAGAATATTTTTGGGTTGCTTATGTATATGTATACTATCATATTATCTGTGAATAGCAATAATTTAAAGTCTTCCTTTCCAATTTGCATCCCCTTGATTACCTTTGGTTGTCATTTTGCTCTAGCTAGAACTTTGAGTACTTTATTGAATCGATGTGGAGAGAGTGGACAGCCTTGTTTCTAATTTTAGTGATATTGCTTTGAGTTTCTCAGAATTTAATTTTGTGTTGGCCATAAGTTTGCCATGTATTGCTTTATTATGTTTACGTATGCTTTTATACCTGATCTCTCCATCTTTTATCATGAAGGGGTGTTGGATTTTGTCAAAGGCTTTTTCAGCATCTAATGAGATGATCAAGTCTTTTTTTCCCCTTTCTTTCAGTTTGTTTATATGTTGGATTACATTGACAGATTTTCATAGGTTGAACCATCCCTACATCTCTGGAATAAAGCCTACTTGATCTTGGTACATACATAATCTGTTTGATATGTTTTGAGAGTCAGTATGTGAATATTTTATTGAGTAGTTTTGCATCCATGTTCATGAGAGAAATTGGTCTGGAATTCTCTTTCTCTTGAGGTTTGCTTTATGTCCAAGTATGTGGTCAGTTTTAGAGAAAGTTCCATGAGGTGCAGAGAAGTAAGTATATTCTTCTGTGTTTGGGTGAGATGTTCTGTAAATGTCTATTAGGTCCATTTGTTTTATGAAGTCTGTTAGGTCTGTATTTGTCTGTTTAGTTTTGATGGGATGATCTGTCTATTGGTGAGAGTGTGGTAATAAAGACTCCCACTATCAGTGTGTGAGGATCAATGTGTGATTTAAGCTGTAATAGTGTTTTATTGTTATCGATTGTTTTGTTTGTTTGTTTGACAAACTTAGGTGCTCTTGTGTTTGGGATACAGATCTGTTAAGAACTGAAATCTCATCTTAAATTTTTCTCTTGATGATTATGAAGTATCCTTCTCTATTTCTTTTGATTAATTAAAGTTTTTTTCAATAGTAAAATGACTATACCAACTTTTCTCTTCTGTATATTTGCTTGGAAAATCTTTTTCTAACCCTTTACCTTGAGGAAATGTTTCTCATTAATGTTGAGGTGTGTTTCTTGTATGCAACAGAAAGATGGGTCCTGTTTTTGCATCCATTTTGCTAGTCTATGTTTTTTTATTGGGGAATTGAGACCATTAATATTGATATCAATGATCAGTGATTGTTGATTCCTGTTATCTTTTCATTGCATCAACAGGTTGTTGTGGTGGTGGTGGTGATGTGTGTGTGTGTGTGTGTGTGTTATTAATTTCTTTTTTAAGGACCAACCTTTATCATCTTCATATAGTTGCTTTTAAGGTTATTTATTTATTTTTATTTTTATTTATTTATTTATTTATTTTGCTTAGGCTACGTTGGAATATTCAGGGCCTGCTGTGGTAGGGTTGTGGGCTCTAGTGGAGACATATTGCCCTGGCTGTTATTGACTATGTTTTTATGCTGGCATTTAGTTATTGGGGTTTGATTATAGGGCTAGGTACAGATTTCTCATATTTTTTGTTGTTGTTGGGTGAATGTTTTCTTCCTTAGTTTCTGTTTCTTCTCTGGATTTTTGAAGAGTAATATGGCTGTATTACCTGTTTTCCTGGCCTGTTCAACTGGTGTGTTCAAGTAGAATGCCTACTGGTGCTGGAGCCTGGGATACTGGGATGAGTTAGAGGGAAAGAAGGTTGGAGAAGAAAGAGTTGTGATTTGTTAGGGATAGGGTCAGTGAGGACAGGGAATAGTAGCAGCTTTTCTCCTACAGAGCTGGGGCTAAGACTGAGGAGAATGGAACTGGAGGAGCAAAGAAGTGTGGGTCTGCCTTCAACCTACTTGTCCTGGGGTGGGGGGGGAGGCACTTGGGTTAGCAGGGAGTGCCTGCTGGGGTTGGGGGCTGGGACAAAGCAATGAGTGGCTTACAATTAGTGAGGAGGTTGGAGGGGAAGATCTGTGGTATCCACAGGAGATGAGAGCAGAAGGGCAAGGAAGGCTGCCACAGGTGTTCTGCTGCAGAGCTGGGGATAAGACTAGGGAAGCCCAAGAAGATGGAAGACCAAAGTGTGGATGCTTCAGTTCTTCTTAGCAGGGGGAACAAAATACTCACAGGAGGAGCAGAGACTGAAGGAAAGGCCACCCAGAGATTGCCCTACCTGGGGATCCATTCCATATACAGACACCAAACCCTGACAATATTTTGGATACCAAGAAGTGCTTGCTGACAGGAGCCTAATATAGCTGTCTCCTGAGCCTGTTTCAGAGCCTGGCAAATACAGAGGTGGATGCTCACAGCCAACCATTGAACTGAGCATGGGGTCCCCAATGGAGGAGTTAGAGAAAGAAATGAAGGAGCGGAAGGGGTTTACAACCCATCAGAAGAACAACAATATAAACCAACCAGAACCCTCCCTCGCTCCAGAGTTTCCAAGGACTAAATCACCAACCAAAGAGTATACATGGAGGGATCCATGGCTCCAATGGAAGCCATTGGACATCAATGGAAGGAGAGGCCCTTGGTCCCGGGAAGGCTCAATGCCCCCACTGGCCTACACGTAGGGGAATGCCAGGGCGAGGAGGGAGGAGTGGTGGGAGGCAGGTAGTTGAGCACCCTCATAGAAGTAGGGGGGAGGGAGAATGGGATAGGGAGTTTCCCCCCCTGGGGGGGGGGACTGGTAAAGGGAATAACATTTGAAGTGTAAAAAATTAAAATATCCAAAAAATAATTGAAAAAAAAAAAAAAAGACTAGGGGATTGGATCTGGGGGAAGAGAGGGAGAAGGGGGAAATCTGTCAGCAGTCTACCTGGTTTCTGGTAGGCATGGCCTATGGGTTAGCAGAGGCTGCCTGCTAGGGTCTAGGGCTGAGATAAAGCAATGAGCTGTGATGGAGAGGTTAGAAGGGGAAGATCTGTGCTATCCATAGGAGATAGGAACAGGGGGTGGGGGTGGGGAAGACTGCCTCAGGCGTTCTGCTGCAGAGCTGAGGATGAGACTGGGCCATTGGATCTGGAGGAACAGAGGGAGGAAAGAAGATCTGCAGACAGGCTGCCTGGTTTCCTGGCAGGCTTACCTACATAGCTATTTTAGCATATCTGCTAGGTACTTCATTGTGTAAACACAGATTGTCACCACTATCCACTGTCATCTTACCTGTTCAATGAAGTGGAGAAAGTCCATTTCTCTCAACACCTTATTGCACTTCCTCTCTTAAAATGCTATTGTCTTAAATATGTCTACCTTACCCATACATTGTGGTACACATCAGACAGAAACTAAATGCCTGCTTCAGTTGCCAAGCAGAACTTAGAAAATGTGAGATAAATCATGCACATTGCTTTTTGGGTTGTTCTCTTCATTTACAGCAGCCCCTGTAACGTACGTTCTTCTGTAATTTCCTGTTTTATCAGAGCCTCCTTTCCTCTCTGTGTCAGTCCTGCTTTCTTTTTTTAAAGATGAATTTTCACTCTAAAGCTTAGACTGGTCTGGCACTCACAACTCCCCTGACTTAACTTCCCAAGAGCTAAGATTACCACCTAGTGCCTCCACACCAGCTCACCCTCTTTATTTTTTGACGGTTGACATTACTGTATATAAGATTCTGGGAAGACATTTCTTTCAGCCCTTGAAAAAGAATGTGCCTCTACCTTCTAAGTTATATGATTTCTCTTGAAATCTATTGTCCTTTAAATTGTTCTCACATGGCTAATCCATCAATTCTTTTTTTTTTTTTTTTTTTTTGATACTTTGTTTGCATTTCAAATGTTTTCCCCTTTCCAGATCTCCCCTTTGGAAACCCTCTCTACTCTCCCCCTCCCCCTGCCTCTATGAGGGTATTTCCCCACCTACCCATCTACTCCTGTTTTCCCTCCCTTTCATTCCCCTGTCTTGGAGCATCTAACACCCTCAGGCCCAAGGGCCTCTCCTCCCACTGATGGTCAACAAAGCCTTCCTCTGCCACATATTGTGGCCAGCACCATGGGTCCTTCCATGTGTATTCTTTGGGTGGTGATCCAGTCTCCAGGAGCATCAAGGGGTCTGGCCAGTTGCCATTGTTGCTCCCTCCCTCGGGCTGCAAACTCCCTCAGCTCCTTCAGTCCCTTCTCCAACTTCTCCATCTGGGACCCCATGCTCAGTCCAACAGTTGCTGTGAATTGAATCTTGGGTATTCCTTTTGGGCTAATATCTGCTTATCAGTGAATACATACAATGTTTGTTCTTTTGTGACTGAGTTACCTTGCTCAGGATGATATTTTCAAGTTCCATCCATTTGCCTGTGAATTTCATGAAGTCATTGTTTTTAATAGCTGAGTAGTATTCTATTGTGTAAATATACCACATTTTCTGTATCCATTCTTCTGTGGAGGGACATCTGGGTTGTTTCCAGCTTCGGGCTATTGTAAATATGGCTGCTATGAACACAGTGGAGCATGTGTCTTTATTACATGTTAGAGCATCTTCTGGGTATATGCCCAGGAGTGGAATAGCTGGGTCCTCAGGTTGTATTATGTCCATTTTTTCTGAGGGCCCACCAAACTGATTTCCAGAGTGATTGTACCAGCTTGCAATCCCACCAGCAATGGAAGAGTGTTTCTCTTTCTCCCCATCCTCACCAGCATCTGCTGTTACCTGAGTTTTCTTTATCTTAGCCATTCTGGCTTGTGTAGGGAAGAATCTCAGAGTTATTTTGATTTGCATTTCCTTGATGACTAAGGATAAATTTCTTTAGGTGCTTCTCAGCCCTTTGAGTTTCCTCAGTTGGGAATTCTCTGTTTAGCTCTGCCCCCCCCCCTTTTTTTTGGATAGGGTTATTTGGTTCTCTGGAGTCTAACTTCTTGAGTTCTTTGCATACATTAGATATTAGCCCTCTATCAAATTTAGGATTGGTAAAGATCTTTTCCCAATCTGTTGGTTGCCATTTTGTGCTATTGACAGTGTCCTTTGCCTTACAGAAACTTTGCAATTTAATGAGGTCCCATTTGTAGATTCTTTATCTTAGAGTATAAGCCATTGGTGTCCTGTTCAGAAACTTTCCCCCTGTGCCCATGTGTTCAACACTTCCCCACTTTCTCTTCTATTAGATTCAGTGTATCTGGTTTTATGTGGAGGTCCTTGATTCACTCGGACTTGAGCTTTGTACAGGGAGATAGGAATGGTTCAATTCACATTCTTCTACCAGTTGAGCCAGCACCATTTGTTGAAAATGCTGTCTTTTTCTCCACTGGATGGTTTTAGCTTCTTTGTCAAAGATCAAGTGACAGTAAGTGTGTGGGTTCATTTCTGTGTCTTCAATTCTATTCCATTGATCTACCTGCCTGTCACTCTACCAATACCATGCAGATTTTATCACTACTGCTCTGTATAACAGCTTCAGGTCAGGGATGCTGATTCCCTCAGAAGTTCTTTTATTGTTGAGAATAGTTTTTGCTATCTTGGGTTTTTTGTTATTCCAAATGAATTTGAGAATTGCTCTTTCTAAGTCTATGAAGAATTGAGTTGGAATTTTTATGGGGATTGCACTGAATCTGTAGATTGCTTGCGGCAGGATGGCCATTTTAACTATATCAATCCTGCCAGTCCATGAGCATGGGAGATCTTTTCATCTTCTGAGGTCTTCTTCGATTTTTTTCTTCAGAGACTTGAAGTTCTTGTCATACAGATCTTTCACTTGTTTGGTTAGAGTCACACCAAGATACTTTATATTGTTTGTGACTATTGTGAAGGGTGTCATTTCCCTAATTTCTTTCTCAGCCTGTTTATCCTTCAAGTATAGGAAGGCTACTGATTTGAGTTAATTTTATATCCAGCCACTTTGCTGAAGTTGTTTATCAGCTGTAGGAGTTCTCTGGTGGCGTTTTTTTGGGTCACTTAAGTATACGATCATATCATCTGCAAATAGTGATATTTTGCTTTCTTCGTTTCAAATTTGTATCCCTTTGACCTCCTTTTGTTGTCTAATTGCTCTAGCTAGAACTTCAAGTACTATATGGAATAGAGAGAGAGAGAGTGGACAGTCTTGTCTAGTCCCTGATTTTAGTGGGATTGCTTCAAGTTTCTCCCCATTTAGTTTGATGTTGGCTACTGGTTTGCTGTCTATTGATTTTACTATGTTTAGGTATGGGCCTTGAATTCTTGATCTTTCCAAGACTTTTATCATGAAGGGATGTTTAACTTTGTCAAATGCTTTTTCAGCATCTAATGAAATGACCATGTGGTTTTTTTCTTTGAGTTTGTTTATGTAGTGGATTTCATTGATGGATTTCTGGGTATTGAACCATCCCTGCATCCCTGGGATGAAGCCTACTTGATCATGGTGAATGATCGTTTTGATGTGTTCTTGGATTCAGTTTGCGAGAATTTTATTGAGTATTTTTGCGTCGATATTCATAAGGGAAATTGGTCTGAAGTTTTCTTTTATTGTTGTGTCTTTGTGGGGTTTTGGTATCAGTGTAACTGTGGCTTCATAGAATGAATTGGGTAGTGTTCCTTCTGTTTCTATTTTGTGGAATAGATTGAAGAGTATTGGGATTAGATCTTCTTTGAAGATTTGATAGAATTCTGCAGTAAACCCATCTGGTTTTTTTGGTTGCGAGACTTTTAGTGACTGCTTCTATTTCTTTAGGGGCTATGGGACTGTTTAGATGGTTTATCTGATCCTAACTTAACTTTGGTATTTTGTATCTGTCTAGAAAATTGTCCCTTTCATCCAGATTTTCCAGTTTTGTTGAATATAGACTTCTGTAGTAGGATCTGATGATTTTTTGAATTTCCTCAGAATCAGTTGTTATATCTCCCTTTTCTTGACCTAATACCATCAATTCTTTTCTGACTACTTTCAAGACTTGCTTTGTCTTTTCTCACTGTTTTTCTAGAAGATTTCCTATGAGATGCCTTGACAAGAATTTCTTTGGCTTTACCCTATTTGGTGTTTGTACAACTTGAATCCTTAGCTTTGGCAGATTCAGGAAAGTTTTTGTTATTATTTCCTTGAATACCCTTTTCTCTTTTCTTTCTTCTTTCATCTTGGCCTCATTGGATATCTTTATCAAATGGTTTCTTGGTTCCCTGAATTTATATATATTTCTATCCTATTTTATAATATATATGCATGTTGTATGTATATTATGTATATTATGTATGACATACATGATTATATAGTATACATAAATTGGTAATATTATATAAAATAAAATGTGATGAACAGTAACATATAATATTTTGATATTGTTTATGTTTGTAGCCTATTATTCTATTGTTCCAGTGAATTCTCTTGCTCTCATATCCATTGTCTGTCCTCCCTGGCCTTCTCATTCATTTAAATGTTGGTTTTTGGTTTTTGTTTTTTGACATTTTCATTTGAGACTTCCTATTTTTCTCATGTCTTGAGTTAGTTTCTAAGTGGCCAATGATGCATTTTTGTGTTGCTTTAAAGTTCTTGTCAGATAATGATTACATGTTTCTCAACTCAATGTTGATCAAGGGTCTCATCTTATTGAAACTGGAATCAGACCAGTTCTTGGAAAAAAGGGTGATAGTTTTTCTTGGAAAATTAGGATTTGGGATATTACTTTCTGAGCTCTGACTCTTACCTAAAACACTTCTCCCACAGAAGAGGAAAGGAGGAGAGATAGATAATACTAAAGATGTCTGAAAAAGACATAGGAAGCCATGTTACTTAATTTTTCTAAAGATTTTGTAACTATTTATATATTTACCTAAAATAATAATACATATGTGTATTGCATACACATGCATATTTATATTTATTTATTAAAATGAAGCTATGACACCTGGGGTGGTAATGCTCCTGCCAAGACCATAGACTACCTAACAAAAACTCAGCAACAGGCATAAGAAACCTTCTTTGAAGCTGTTGGTAGGGGTGGTTCAAAGAACTCTCCAAGCAATACAGGCCCTTGTTTGTTAGTTTCTGTTGCCCAGAAGTTAAAAATAAGCTTCTATTTCTGAAGACAATATACTTCAAACATATGGCCTGCAAGATTCACGTTTGATATGACCTGAAGGACTCCTTCCTGAGGACAATCTTTCATAGCACCAAAAGGTGATACACAAGATTCCAAGAAAGGAAAGTGATCAATATTCTTACCCAGATGTGATGCCTAGGAACCAGAAGAATGACCAATATGGCAAGCGATCCCTAAAGGTACAATAGTGGCACTTACATATTAGGCATAACTAATTGGACTTAATGTCTACTTAGCAGGAGGGAAATTATGGCTGGTACTGAAAAGCTAACTACCCAAGTTAGCAAGGTCACAGATTATAGAGACAGTCCACCACTGCCACTTCCTAAATCTGTATAATTCTTAAGCATTCTGTTACTTATTTTTATCCCCACAGATGAGTGTAGCTCTAGCCCCTCCTCAAATAAGCATCTTTTTCAGCAGATGGAGACCATTACAGAAAGCCACACCAGATCGAAAATCAGAGAACTGACCATGGGGTGTTTATCTCCAATTAACACATCTACAACATAGCATTTACACCTAAGGCTCAGGGACCATGGCAGAAGGAGGGACAGAAAGATTATAAGACCCAGAGATCCGAAAGTCTGTTTCAATGTTATATTTTCTAGATATGATAGGGAAGTGAAACCCATGAATCTCAACAATATGGCTGCCTAAGCAAGATCTGCACAATGACAAGACTCAACATAGATATGGAAATCTCATGGGGTCCCACTCCCAGATTAAGAGTTATAAATAACTCACAATTTGTGAGAGGAGACTTAGTTTTCCCCAGCAGGGTGCTCCTGATTGGTTATCCAATACTAAGTGGCAAGCCCTAAAAACATGTCTATTCAAGTAATACTGAATGAACTCAGCAAGTTGATTTTATATATTTTTCATATAGTGTGTGTGTGTGTGTGTGTGTGTGTGTGTGTGTGAAGTGAAAATAAAGTAAAGGAGAGAATGAATTTGAGTGGGAGGGCTTGGAGAAGAGAATTACATAATACTTAATTAAAAATATGTTTCTTTAAGGAAAATTGGAACAGGAGGGAAAGAAATCAGTGGAAGGCAGTTTGAACACCATGACGATGCAGTCAGCAGTCATTGGATCCACAGTTACATTTTCTACAGTTTCCATTCTCATGAGCAACCTTAGTCTAAAACATTAATATTTTTCTTGACATTTTAAGGTAAAGAGTCCACATTCACACAACTGTTATTAATGCCACAATATACCCAAATATTTGATAGTGTTGGCAACTCTCAACTCGAGAATGACAACAACAACAATAATAAAACAAGACAAAAAAAACAAAAACAAAAACAGGGCTTAGTCAACTAGTGCAAACATAGACAGCCTTACTGCATTTCTGTGTCTTTGGTGTCATATCAACCTAATTGGAGTCCTGTAGCCAATATCCTAGACCCATAGCCATAAAATATTCAGTGAAAATGTATATTATATCAGGATGACAAAAAAAGCTAAAATTGTACATAAGCCAAATCCCACGTGCTCAGGGCTCAGGCTTTGGATGAGAATCCTCTGAGCTGGGACCAACACAAATAAAGCTGCTTCCTGGCAAAAGAAAACACAAACAAAGCAAGGTTCTGGCATTGGGAGGGAGTGTAACCTAATTACTTAAGGTTGGGGGTAGAAATCCAAATTCATATCTAACCTGCTGCAGACTCCTGCTGGTGAGCTGTCCTCACCAACCAGTGGAGGGAGGGAGTGACATTGTCTTCCTCCCTCCCTCTCTGCCTCCCTCCCTCCCTCCCTCCTTTCTTTCTTTCTTTCTTTCTTTTTTTCTTTCTTTCTTTCTTTCTTTCTGTTGTTGTTGCTTGCTTGTTTGTTTGTTTGTTTGTTTGAGATAAGGTTTCTTTGTGTATCCCTGGCTGTCCTAGAACTTGCTCTGTAGATCAGGCTGGCCTTGAACTCAGAGATCCAGTCTGCCTGTGCCTCTGAATGCTAAGATTAAAGACATTGCCACCATGTACTATTTAACTGACAATATTATTATTATTATTATTATTATTATTATTATTATTATTATTATTATTATTTTGTGTGGAGTTTATGAACTAGTGTATTTAATGTCTAAATATTGTGTAAGTTTTGTTTTCTTTGCACACTTCTTTACCTGGTTACTTGGATAGAGAGAGCAGGATTTGTTTGAGCATGCTTTGTTTTGCTCAGGGGCCCTTCTAGGCTATTGTCTTCTTCATTTCCAAACTGGGCAAGTTTGAGGGAAAAAGAAAGCTGAGATCTCATAGCTGTATCCTCATTTGGATTTCCTTCCATATGGTTCTGCACATTACATTCTTCTTGCGTGCTTGACATATAATGCCCACAGCTTTTATCTGTTTTAGGCAAAAGTGGAAAAAAGTACATCCATTTTATTTTCCTGGAATCACAAGCTTTGTCCATCGACCTTTAAAAAATCCTGCCATCCAGATCCATATTGGCTAGGTTTCGATGGGACCTCGTAATTCTTCAGTGATCTAACTTCAGTGTCTACTCTGCTTATTCTGATCGCTTTGTCACTTGTCAAAATTATTTCACTAGGATGACCTCTTGTATAAAAGAATGTGACAATTCTTTTTGGAAATTCCAAGCCAGGCGTTGCTTGTTGAGAGTAGCAACACTTGCAAGTGAGAGTACTTGCCAAAGCGAGCAGTCAATTACCAACGTTTAATTCCTTCAAGCTTTTTACTTCATTAATAATTGATTCTCACTGTGGTAAAACTATACTAATCTCTCACAAAATCAATTTTTTCATATAGTCATATTCGAACGCCATTACATCCATGGGATACACACTGCCTAATAGGAAAAGCCATGGGTCTTTGGTGAAATATTGTATCAGTAAGTCCAAGTAGAACAAGTAAAACTATGGTTAAATTGGGATAATTAAGGCATATTTATTTTATAAAGACTATTTAATAAGATCTCAAGAAAGTATCTATGCTCATCAAAGAGACTGATCTGTAGTTTTCTTCAGTGTGTGTCTTTCCCAGGTCTTAGTATCAGGATAATACTGGCTTCATCAGATGAATTTGGTAGCATTCCTTTACATTCTATTTTATAGAACAAATCAAGAAGAATGGTTGTGAGATCTTCCTTGAAAGTTTGATAAAATTCAGCATGAATTCATCTGGTCCTGGGCTTTTCTTTAAGGGGGGCTTTTAATAACAGCTTCAATATCATTGCTTGTGATGGATCTGTTGAGGTTATTTACATCTTCTGGGTTATCCAGTTTTTCAGAGTGTAATGTTTCATGATAATTTCTAATATTTTTCATTTTACTGGAGTCATTTGTAATGATACCCTTTTGATCTTTAATTTTATTAATTTGCATCTTCTCTTTCTTTATATCAGGCTGGCTAAGGGTTTCTCAATCTTATTAACTGTGTGAAAGAATTAAATCTTTGGTTGATTTTGTGTCTTGTTCTGTTTCATTAATTTCTTCCCTAATCTTTATTATTTCTTACTGTCTACTGGAAGGAACTACTAACACCTTTTTAACCAAATGATGCTATATCAAACCAGTGTCACCAATAATTAATTCTAATTAAATGATTTCTAGTGCTGTTTTCTCATCACTGTAACTGTTTTCAGTAAGAAAGGACTCTCACTTCCACTTATTTTAGTCTTACATGTTGTTTATTTTTCTCTTATTATTGGTGGATAATGTGTGCAACTGTGTGCTTCCTATTATAAAAACATACATAGTTTTAATGACACATGCCAGTTGGAACTTTTTTCCCATTAGCTGTGGCTATTCTAACAGTAATTGGCACATTTGCAGGGGAGAGGAGACAAACAAACCGATCTGGAAAGTTTCCCATAACATTGAATTACAAATAAGAGAGTAAGAGAATTCTAATGTAAACACTTATTTCTTCTCTTTCGTCTCCTATCTTCAATGAATATTTCACGAAATATTAACTTAGAAAATACCAACTCCTTATTTATTTAATTAAAAGAAAAAAGGATAGAAGAAAACCTAGCCACTTACCAAACAGAAATATCAGGGGACAGACATTAAATAATTTGGGACTACGTCTAAATTCATAAATAGGGCCCATATATTCCTGTAATTTAAAAATTGAAAATAAATATTTACTTAATATTTTCACTAACAGAGAAAATATCTATCTCATAACATAATAAATATTGACCTTTTATATATAGGTAATGCTTAGAAAACTAATAAGAAAGACACTAAATTATCATCACTTTGATTTGAAGTTGATCTGTAACCACAATTTAATAGGAATAGGTGACTCAAGTCAAAACTTCTGAATATTCCCTGGATATATTGGTGTGTGCAGCATATTAACCCATCTACACTTAAGAATGATATTGGAGACTCTTCAGTGATGCTTCCAGTATTGTGTGGGTTTTTATGTAGGTCTTGACATTCAAATATCTTTAAAGCACTGTTCTTCATTACAGACTATTACATCAAAAAGTAGCCATGAAATGTTACACATGGAACATATGACAAGGGTAAAATAAAATAAAATTTGTTTATAACATTCCTCTTCATCCCTGCTTCCTGACCTCTGTACCAATTTAACCCTTACTGTTCCATAATTTCCCTTTAACCATTTATATCCCTATCTTCCAGTAGAGGTGGTAACACAGGAGAGATGATAAAATGATATCGAAGCCCACTATTACAGAAGCATTTATCTCATCTCCAAATGGTGATGCCATTAAGCAGAATTAGCAGATATGACACTCCTGGTGAACTGTATCCCAGGAGGCAGACTTTGAGATTTAAAAGCTTCCCACCATTCCCAGTGTGCTCTCTCTTCTTGCTGTGTTTGTTTTTTGAGTTCTCAGCTGTTCCTGCCATCAAGCCTGCCCACAGCCACACTTCTGAGCCATGATGGTAATGGACGGTCATCCCTCTGCAACTGTAAGTCCAAGTAAATTCTTCCCTCTATAACAGCAGTTCTCAGCCTATGGGTCATAGCCCCTTTACAGTGGTCAAATGACCTTTTCACAAGGGTTGCATATCAGATATCCCACATATCAGATATTTACGTCACTATTCACAACATATTATAGTTATTAAGTAGCAATGAGAATAATTTTATAGTTGGGAGTCACTACAACATAAAAAACTGTATTAAAGAGTCAGAGCATTAGGAAGGTTGAGAACCACTCTTCTATAAGTGGCCTTAGATGTGATGCTGTATCATAGTAACACACACACACAGAGAGAGAGAGAGAGAGACATGCACGCACATATACGTGCACGCACATATATGTGCACATGTGCGCACACATGCACACATGTACACACACTTGTTGTGCCCATAGATTAATGTATCTCTAAATTCTTATTAGAGACATTACTATTTTACTAGATGGTGCCTAACACAGGAACCACAAGTGACCAGCACATAGGAAATAAAACTGCAGAATGCTCAGCTCTAAATGGGATGTCTGTATCACAACTGCTTTTGCCGAGGCTCAGGGATCATTGTGGGAGAGCAGGTAGAAAGATGGGAAGAGACAGAGGTGATGGATGACTACAGTGAAAGAATGCTTTTCAAGCAAGCACATAGTGTGTCCACAACAGTAGTGACAGCACACACAAGACCAGAACAATCACAAGCCAGACAAAACCCCTGCATGGAGATGGCAGTGAGCATGAAGTCCAGTCCCTTGCTGAGAAGAGTCTGCTTGCTTAAAGAGTGTAGCCCTGATAAGTGGATTATACTTCAGTGGAAGGCCACCAATCCCAGAATTTCTGAGGAGCAAAATTGATCTCAGTAGATTTCAAAAAGAAAAAAAGGGGGACACCAAGATTGGGTGAGTAGAGAAATAGGGGAGGGTCTGCATGGAGCTAGGGAGAGGTCGAAATGATTAAAACACATTGCACCAAATTCTCAAAGGACTAGTACAAAATTGAGAAGAAAATATCCTCTCTTTAATAGAATCTTCTATTTGAAAGGAAGACATATCTTTTCTTCAAAAGTTTGCTTGCAAGTTCAGTAAAAGAGAATCCATCATTAGTTTATGAATTCCTACTGGGAGAGTAGAATAAGAATCTATAAATGATTCTTTACTAAGGTGGTACAGTCAGAACAATTTCAGCTTGTAAAAGCCTACAGCCTAAAGGGCTTATACTACATGGTCTTATATCACCATGTTCATTTAGATAGTTCATTTAGGAACTATCATATATGACAAGCTGCTTTTCACACGTGACAACAGGAACCCGGCTCTGGGTGAAAGACACCATTGTGGATAGCATTGGTAGAATTAGTTACGATGGGTATTCTCATTCTAAGCAATGGCAGAATGGGAAATCACAAAGCCAAAAGAGACCCAAGTTCTCTTCAGAAACTTGGAGGTAGTGAGGAACTGCTAATTCCTAACAGAGTGCTTACAGAATTTAGTTGAGATCAAACCAGTTCCTTCTCAGCATGGCATTCAAAAGGCCATGCAATGCTGCTACAAGGGAAAAAAATAGGTATGTGTATTCAGTGAGCAGGCATGGTGACTTATTTGGAGACACAATCTCTCAGTGGCTTGAAACTCATAAAGTAGGTGAGGCTGGCAGTTCAGAGGGCAACAGGCATCTTCCTGCCTCAGCTTTCCCAGCAGATGTGGAGGTTATAAGCATGTACCCTCACATCTGGCTCTCTACATTTGTATTCAGCTCATTCTGCTTGCAAGGCATTCAACATTTTACCTCTACACAGAAATTTGATGAAATTTTAATGAACACTGTCTTAGTTTGGGTTTTACTGCTACGAACAGACACCATGACCAAGGCAACGCTTATAGAGGACATTTAATTAGGGTCGGCTTATAGGTTCAGAGGTTCAGTTCATTACCATCATGGCAAAAAACATGGCAGTGTCCAGACAGGCATGGTAATAGAGTAGCTGAAAGTTCTACACTTTGATCCAAAGGAAGCCAGAAGCAGACTGTCCTCAGGCAGCTAGGAGGAGGGTCTCAAAGCCCACCCCCACAGTGAAATACCTCCTTCAACAAGGCCACACCCTCTAACAGTGTAATTTTTGGGCCAAGCATATGCAAACCACCACAAACACCTGCCATGAGACAGAAGACACTTTAACAGAACCCAGCTGTCCTCCTCAAACTCACATATGAAGGCAAATAGATACTGAACTGTTTCTCAAACTATCAACCATGAAGAGTGTTTTCTGAAAGTAAAGGCTGTGGTGAGAGCATCTTACAGGATTCACTGAACAATTCTAGGGTGATGATGGAAGAATCAGAATCAGACCTTGTCTGTGATGTGAAAGGCATGTGAAGCTTCACTAGGCACAGGGTTCTCTCAAGGAGAGGTAACAATAGGATGGGAATGGAGAAACTATACGTTGCTTGAAGACCTGAATGAGTACATTTATGCTATGTCCAGACAAAGAAAAACAACAACAACAACACATACACAAAAACAAAACAAAACAGGGAGCTCTTCTGCATGAATGAAGCTGTATGATGTGGGCAGGATCAGATCAGAAAACCTGCATGCCATGCTACAGTTTCTAATCTTTGTTTAAGAACAGTAGTAAGACATGGGATGTGATGTTTGAGTGAGTATGTGCCCCGTGGGCTCAGGTGTTCGAATGCGTGGTGGGAGCTGGTGGCGCTGTTTGGGAGATTTAGACCATGTAGCCTTGTTGGAGGAAGTATGTCACTGGGGGTGGCCTTTGAGAGTTTCAAGACTCATGGCATTCTCAGTGTACCTCTCTCCTTTGTGCCTGTGGTTCAAGATGTGACCTCTCAGCTGATGTCCAGCCTCTAGCCCACTGCCTTCATTCTATGGCTATAGAATGGACTATATTCATGGACTATTATCTCTCTAGAATTTTAGGCCAAAATAAATCCTTTATTCTGTAAGACACCTTGATTATGGTGATTCATCTCAGCAATAGAAAAGTAACTAACGCATCAAAGAATTTTTAGCAAGAAAATATCAGACAAATTCTACTTTTAAAATGATATTCTGAGCTTGGCATGGTGGTACACATTTATAATACTGGCACACAGGAGGCTAAGTGTGTTTGGCTGATCATGAGTTTGAAGCCAGCCTAGGCAACCTTGGAAGACCTTGTCACCAGAAATTAAAAATATAATGATGATGATGATGATGATGATGATGATGATGATGATGATGATGAT
>JADRCH010000017.1:1856526-1866712 GCA_019843965.1 Rhynchomys soricoides
AGAGAGAGAGAGAGTGAGAGAGAGAGAGAGAGAGACAGAGAGAGAGAAAGAGAGACAGAGAGAGAGAGAGAGAGAGAGAGAGAGAGAGAGAGAGAGAGTTGTTGTGGCTCATACCTGGAATCCCAATACTCAGAAGTCTGAAGCAAGAGAATCACTACAAGTTCAAGGATCAGCCTGGACTACATAGATAGCCTAGGCTACAAGGTGAGTCTCAGGAAAGACAAACAGTCAACAAAACTAAACTAAAATACAAAGAGCTACTGTTTTACTCTCACACCTCAACAGCCTTAGGGATGGATCCTGAGGTTAAGAGAAGTAGGCAGTCTTTCTGGTGTTTGGACAGAACAGTATTTCTTCCTACGTATTTATACAGTCAGCTACAATGACAGAATACGAAAGAAATTAGAAAGAACAATGGAAGTAGACAGAGAAAGAACAACAACAGAACATGGAGCTTTGGGGCAGGCAAGCCCTCATACAGAACTGACAAATAGACGCCTCGAACTGTTTGCCTAAGTGACACTCTTGGGTCTTTGTTTCTCCAATTCCTAGTCCCATTCCCTGGAAAAACTTATAAAAATAAATCACTCTATTCAAGCCCATCAGGTACTGCATTTTTGTTTTGTTTTGGTGGGGGGGTTGTTTTGTTTTTGTTTTTGTTTTGTTGTTGTTGTTTTGTTTTGTTTGCTCCTGGGATGATTCAAGAAGGGCAGGCTCCATAAAACAAGTGCCATTCAATCAATGGCCGAGGAGCATTTACCATGGCCCACACAGCTGCATAGAAAATATCAGGTCCAGGCTTTCCTGAGAGCAGTTATAATTGTATATAACTTCTTTTTATTTTTATTTATGTGTTTCTCATGTGTATGAGTTTTTGTCTGCTTGTATGTAAATGCAGTTACATGCATGGTGAAAGCAGAGGCTAGAAGAAAGTACTGGTTCCCCTGGAATTGGAGTTACAGATAATTTTGAGTATCCATGTTGGTTCTGGGAATTGAACCTGGGTCCTCCAGAAAAGCAGCCAGTGCTATGACCATTGAGCCATTTCTCTAGTTGATAATTTTAGTTAATTTCATTTCAATATTCAACATGGCACAGCATCCCAAGTCTCAAGATGACGAATACACAAGTGTAAAAAACATTCATCCCTATGACTTGCAGAGAAATTCTGATTTAAACCCTAGTGAGCTATTAGCCCGTGTCTATTGAGGCAGGCTAGTGGGGGTGGACCAGGACAGCTACTTCAGAAAGCACTGTGGAAGTTTCTTATGAAATTAAGCATCATTTATCATACAGGTCAAGAATCCAATCAATCCACATACCCCTTGGGTGTTGAGTATACAAAATAGTTGTGGTATATCCATTCCAAGAATTATTATCCAATAATAAAAAGGAATGAAGCACTGATGCAGGGGATACACAGATGACTAACTCAGAACTCTAAAACACAGAAGGCCACTGCTGGTTCCACTGATAAGGCCTAATAATAAAAGGCCAAGTGCTGATACAGGAAACAGGTTAGTGGTGTTCTCTGATAGTTTGTGTGAAGAAAGACTAATTATATATAATAAGTAAACATTTTGGAGAATATAATTGTTTGGTCAGTTTATTATAATGGTCATTACAGAATTATATTGGTGTAAGAACTCAGTAAAATATACATATTAGATTTAGTTATTTTTAGGTGGGTTCCACTTATATAGGCTAGACATTTTAAAAAAAATAAGAAAATAAAAACCAAAATAAAAGCTGGTACTTATTTGTGACTGCCTGCGCAAGATCAAACAGGCAAAATTCCACCATGGGTGGGGGAGAAATTCTACCCCTAGCTGAGAAGTTATTGGTTACTGATAGCCTGATGGGGGAGGGGAGAATCCTTTTCTTTGCACACAGCCCTCTCAGTAGCAGCCCCTGCGACCATGCTCTTATTGGCAGCACTAACTGACTCAAATGGCTTCAAAAGGACTACATGACGTTGTGAGGGGAAAACAAGTGGTTGAAGGATATGGGAGAAACTGAGAGACAAGTGGGATAGCTTTGACTAAAATACATTATATTTATGTATTAAGTTCTCAAACAAATTTAGTAATCAGCAATAAAACATTTTGAGAGATATTTTTCCTTTTATCTGCACTCAAAATATGTATCATTATATTATATGCTGTTTAAATTTTTGCTTTAAATGGGTAAATGAAAACTATGATGTTTGCACATGCACATGTGTTTTAAGGTATGCAGATAATGTCAAATGGATAATTAGCATCCATTACCACATGTAATTGCCATTTCTTGCAGAGTTTATCTTTTAGACCAATACACTATAGCAGCTGACTGTCTTCTAGACTTGCTAGCAGTGTTCACTATTAATCTCAGCCTAAAGCCAGCCAGTGGAGAAATAGAAGTACCACTCGTGCTGGATGGGAAGAGAAGAGGCTAAATTAGGAAATCATATAAAAGCACCAACTTGAAAATTACAAGAGACGTTCCCATCTCTTCTTGAAGATACACCATCATAAAAGAAGATAAAATAAAAAATAGAAAAACGTTTACAACAACTGACCACGAAATGAAGAAACAGGGAGCTGTAAAGTGGTTCAACAGTCAAGAGAGCTTACTGCTCTTTGGAAAGACCAGAGCTCAGGTCCCCAACACCTGTACCAGACAGCTCATAACTGCCCATAACTCCCCTTGATCATAATTATACCTTGTTCTGGCCTCTGCAGAGACCTGCACACACAGGACACTTACACACACATTCACACACAGTCAAATACACACATGCACAGACTTTTCTTTTTAAAGAAAGGAGGAACAGCATCATTTGGAAAGAAATAAAATTCTAAGTATGAAAAGTCAGCCTGGTTTTTAGGAATAGTGCTGTAGAACCCTTCTCCTTATATAGAATAGGGAAGGTGACAATCCCAGAATTCCCCCAGAGAGAACACGTTGGTGAGATGGATGGAACAGGCTTCACTATGACTCACAGAAGCAATTAGCAGGAATTACTAGACAAACGAAGTAGTCAGCCACACAGCCACTCTGTAGTACAAAGAAAATGAACAAATTCACTAAATTACCTGGATAAAAAGGATGAAGCATATTACAAATAAATATAAACTAAAGCTCACAATTTAGTAATAAGCAATCTATATAGTCATATAAATAATCAATCACTTATGGAGAGTGATTCAAGTAGCATTCCTACAGGGAAATGACTCTTTATGTCTGTAGAGAATAAAAAGTATGAAACAGTATTCTCTAATCTACTGATGCAGCTTTTATTTATTTTACTGACCTAATTATTTTTATGGAGGGGAAATCTGTATGCACATCCATATGTGTTTGAATATGTGATATGGTCATGTATGTGTGGAAGCCAGAGATCATCTTTAGATGGCTTTCTTCAGGATCCATCTACCTTGGTTGTTGCAACAGGCTCTTTCACTGGGAACGGGAGTATGAATCTTAAGCAATATTGGCTGGCCAGTGAGCCCCAGGGATCTCTCTCTCCCCACCTCCCCATGTATGTCACCATGAATCGTGAGCTTAAAAGGTCAAATTTAATTAAATGACTATAATGCCAAATTGTCCTTTAAACATCTGGGCTTATACACCTAGAGAAATGCTACTCAAAGACTTCATATTTAGGATCTAGGACTGAATACAGGTCCTCTTACTGGATGGGCTATCTTCTTGACTCTTTATGTTCAGCTTTAGCATTAACATTTTTTAAATTAAATTTGCTCTTGAACAAACTGACACATGGATCATAAATTTTAATTTTTCCTCCTCTTCTGCTTGATCTCCCTTTCACTCCTCTTAACTCTGCAAGTCCCTTTCCATTTATTTATTTATTTATTTATTTATTTATTTTTGTCTTGTCTTGTCTTGTGACTGAATTTAACCAGAGCGGTCCATGTGGCCCTGATTTTGGAACTATCCATGAGCTTGGTGGGCTCAGCAATAGACTAAAGATGATGACTCCCCTTTCCTAGAATCTATTGGTAACCAATAGTTCAGTTAGAAGAGTAGGGCCCCATGAGTCGCTCTTCCATCCATGACTAGTTGCTGATGGGCCAGTGGTATGCAAGCATAATGCAGGGAACTGTGACTTGCCCAGGAGACAAAACACTGTGATTTTCTCACTGCTTTCTGTCTTTTACATTCTTTCTGCCTCCTCTTCTTTGGTGCTCTCTGAGCTTTGGTAGAACTGTCTTGTTGAGAGCTGAGAACTCAGCTGCTACTTTGAGCACCTTGTATGGTTTTGAGCCTCTGCATTCACACCACCCTTAACTGCAAACACAGACTTTCTGATTAAGGCTATGAGCAGCACTTCTCTACGAGTAGAAGCATAGCTATTTAGAGAGCAGTTTGACGTAATAGTCATTTAATTAAATTTGGCCTTTTGAGCTCACTATAAAAAACAAAGAAATTAACATACATGTGGGGGATGAATATGATCAAATATGGTTGGATGAAGAAGAGCTAGGGAGGAGACCATCATGCCCACTACAGAAAATCAACAAAGCCCTGATGCTACTACAGAAAAAAAAATAAATAAAAGAACAAACAGCAATCCATCAAACAAGAAAAGCAACCTGTAGACTTGTAAGAATCAACCAATACCTCTCAGCAATAATCATTCAGGCCAGTGGCCTCAACTCACCGAAAATGAGAATTAGATTGGATGTCTGGATCGTAAAACTAAGTCCAATAATCTGTTGTCTCAAGAAACACACCATACTGGCACCTACAGACTGACAGTCAAAGAATGGAAGTCAAGTTGGGCAAGTGTGACAGCCTGCTTTTAAGCTTAGCATTTGGAAAGTAGATATGGATAACTTCCCAGGGAACCTGGCTAGCTAGACTAGCTAAAACAGTGAGCTCTGGGTTCATCAAGGAATTCTGCTTCAGTAAATATAATGAAAACTGATCAAGAAAGTCATGTGGTATCAACATCTGGCCCCTGTATCAATGTGCACACATGCATGTGCTCCACACATGAATGCATTATGAACATATATTCACATTCAACACACATATGCAGGGAAAGAAAACAAAAACAAACAAACAAGCAAGCAAAAAACAACAGCAGTCAATCTGTAAAATGAATAGAAATCAAAACACAGCTGGCATAGCTATTCTAATAAAGTAGATACCAAGTCAAAATTAGTCAAAAGAGATAAAGGAGGCCATTACACACTAAGAAAGGTATCAATTAATCAAGAATATACAATAATTGAAATTATGTATGCAGCAAATGTTAGAGCCTCCAATCATATTTAGCAAACACTAATGGACAAAACGGGTCAGATAGGACCTAATACAATAACAGTAAGTGACTTCAACATGTCACTGTCAACTTTAGATAGGCTATTCAAACTGAAAGCAACAAAGTTTCAGAGACAAAGCTATCATAAACCAAATGGACCTGAAAGCTAGCTACAGAATAATCCATCTAATGGAGGGGCACAACACAGACTATTCTCACTGACCCATGGATCATTCTTTAAAATGGACTATATTCTAGACTACAAAACAAAGTATTAAAAACAAACATTCAAAAATTCTTATATCTCGTCATATCACAGTAGAATAAACTGGAGATCAACATCAGGAGAAAGTATAGAAACTATGTAAGCACATGGTCACTGAACAATATACTCTGGTAACCAAGGAAATTAAGGAAGAAACCAAAAACTCTTTAAAATTTAACAACAGTGAAATTAGAATTTACCAGATATGAAGAACCAGAGAGATCTCTAATAAATGACCTAATAATATAAATCAATAATATAAAGCAAGAACAATATTAACTCCCAGAACATTAGTCAAAAAGAAATAATGAATATCAGAACATAAATTAATGAAGTGTAGGCTAAAAAACAAATACATAAAATCAATCAAACAATGGTTTGATTCTTTGAAAATATAAATGTGATTTTAAAAGATCTACTCAAATTAATGTAAAGAAAAGAACCAAATTAGTAAAATTAGACATAAAGAGAATGTTACAATAGATTCCAATGAAATGTAGAAAGTCACTAGAGAATACTTTGAATATTTATATTCCAGAAGTCTGGAAAAGGTAGAAGGCATGGGCAGGTTCCTAGACAGATATGACTTACTGACACTAAATCAAGAGGACATAAGCAAAAACATATCCATAGCAAGAAATGAGACGGAGACATAATAAAAATTCTCTTGACAAATAAAAGCTCTGGGCTGGACTGATTCACTGCTGCCTTCTACCACACCTTGATGAAAGAAATAACACTAATATTTTTAAAATAGTCCCAGAAAATACAAATGGAAGGAACACTGTCAGAGTCGTATTAAGAAACCAGCTTTACCAAAATTGAGTAAGGACACAATAAATGAAGAAAATTATAAACCAATTTTCCTAATGAGTATGGATGCAAACATTCTCAAAAATAACTGCAAACCAAAATCAAGGAAACATTAAGATCATATTCCATGACCAACCTAGTTTCAGCCCAAGGATGCAAGTGTGATTTATCATAAGCAAATCGATCAATGTAACTCAGAAAATAAGTAGACTTAATGGCAGAAACTACATGATCATCTCGATAGATGCAGAAAAGGTCTTTGACAAAGCTCCCCAACCCTTAGCAGTAGAAACTATGAAGAAGCCAAAAAAGAAAGAACATATCTCAACATAATAAAGATTTTATGTAACCAGCCTACATCCAGCAGCATATTAAATTGGGAAAAGTTGAAGATATCGCTATAAAATTAGGGTCCTGAAGTGGAAGCTTGAGGGTCCTTTGGAAAGTCAGTTGTGTTGGATGGTGTTTTGCTGAGGCAAACATGTGAAGAAGTGTTTTTCTGAAGAAGGCACAAGTGAAAAGATGTTTTGCTAAAGCAGGCACATGAAAAGACACGTGATAAAGAATTTGTTGATAACTATAGGCACGTATTGGTCCACCTTACATTGAATAGTTGAGCTCTATTTATCCTGACTCCATAGAGAGAAAGGCTGGCGCTTCCATGGACTCAGGCCAATTGGGAGAGTGATGTTAGCTGAGACAGACTCACATGGAATTTTGCTAAGACTCATGTGCTGATGCAATACACATGGTGAGGTAAGACCCGTGGAGGACACGTGATGTTTGGAGGGAGTATAAATAGGACTCAACGGACTGTGAGAGGGGCTTGTTTGAGGAGCTAGCTTTGCAATGCTTCTTGGTCTCATGTCTTCACTGATCTTACCTTCCTTGAGAGAGACTCGCTAAGAACTTCGGATCCTGGTAGTCCTAATACCTCCTGCTGACTCGTGTCAATTTGGCTATGGTCTGGCTGTTCCTGTTAGGTGGTTCTACCACTGCTGCTATCCTGACACTACTGAACTGGACTGCTGGTGTATTCATGATGTGCTCAAGAGTAGACTGAGCTGCTGCTGCTAACCTGTGAACTGAACTGCTGATTTTCAGACAGCACAGATGGGAGTTGCTCCAAAGAACCTTCCTAAACAGGTCCACTCCCCCTGTATCCTTTCTTTTTTCACTACCTCTGGTGGGTGGTGAGCTAGAAGGGAGGTTAAAGAATTTAAGAACCATCATTAAAAGTAGGGTGAGCAAAATTGAAGCTACAGAGTCCCATTCTCTTCTTTCTTACTTTCTATTGTTTGAAGTCTTAGCTATAGAAGTGAGGTAGGATTTTTAAAAAAAGAATTAAAAATTAGGAAAAGAAAAAGTCAAAGTATTGTTATTTGAAGTAGGCATGATTGTGTACTAAAAAGACCCTAAAGATTCCACCAGAAATTATTTAGTTTAGAGAAATACTGTTAGCAAAATGCAAAAACCAACATAAAATTTACATCTTGTTTACATATCAGTAACTTACCAATAAATCAAGACTATATTTTATTAACAATAATTTCAGTTAAAATGCACAGGAATAGATCTAACTGAAGAGGTAAAAAAAACTCTACAATGAAAAAAACTTGCAGAAGACACTAGAGGATAGAATTGAAGAAGACATGAAGAAAAGGAAAAGAACTCATGCAACAGATACCAGGATTGTCAGTCCTTCAAGGGGCCTTTCTCCAGTACTAAAACATTCACTCCCCACCTAACAAACCTCTGTGAGCATTGTATGACTCTTCCTGAGATGGCACCAGAGAACCCAGCTTCCTGCTGGAATGGCTCCAGTGAATGCCTATCTTTAATCAGGTCCAAAGAAAAGCACTCCTCTGGTAAAACACAAGAACTTTCATTGGACAGGTGGGAAAGCTGTTCCTTCCCTCCGCTTGGCTATGATTGGTTTTTATAAAATTGTCTGTGATTAGTGTGAGTTATAATCACCACATTTGTGTGCCTTGCCAGAGCCACACCCCTTTGTGGCAGTCCTGTTCTTTGGGGGCCAGTCTGAAGATATTCTCCTATGCTATCCCATGGTGTTGCAACATTAAGCCTTATTAAGAGGAATCTCCATGGTGGGCTTCCTTTTTCTTTTCTGTGATGTTTATTGTAAGTGGAATGGGCTGAGCCAGTAACATGAAGAGGAACCAGCCAACCACTGGCAGAGGCAGCATCAAACACACTTTTGCTGTTGCAGTGGACAATAGAGGCACTGGTAGCCATGGTAGCAAGAGACAGTGAGAAACCGAAGAGCTACAGAGAGCAGAAGCAGAGGTGAAGAGTCTACAAAAGACAGTGCAGAGAAGGCTAGAGAAGGTGGCCAGCCATGCCTGCAGAGAGCCCAGAGACACAACAGGCCAACCACACAAGAGATTACGGGACCTTTTCACTAATGGCAGTTCAGGAGCTGTGTAGATCCTGACAGGAGCCTGTGTGGAGCCATAACAATAGCTGGAGTCAACTCCTGCTAAGGCTGTCTGCTGCTGCAAGCCAAGGATTTCACTAGCTGCTGGGTGCCAAGGCCCTGGCACAAAAGCCAAGAATGGTCAGCCTCCAGTTCAAGGATCCAGAGCATAAATCTGTGATTCCTAAAGCTACAAGTTGTGAGTGCTTACAAAACGGACCTGGGAGAAAACTGAGGATATTCTAAAGAGACAATGGTGTCTCTGAATCTGTCAAACTGCTGAAACGATGGACCCTTTTAAAAGAAATGAGGATTTTTTTTCCTGAGAATCTTATGCTGGGAGAAGAAAAAGAGCCCAGCTTGAGAGAGAGGGATTGTCTTCCAGAAAGAGATCTCACTCAGTTCTACAGGCAGAGATGGCAATCTAGAGGTAAATGGTGGGCAGGGCCATGCCTTGAAGCTGCTGCTTAGATGTGCAAATCTAAACATTGTCTAAACTTTGATCTCAGTTCAGGATCCCTATAACTGACTTGATGGGTTTCTTGGATCTCTTCCCCCTCCCCGTTTTTGTGGTCATATTGAATAAATATCATCTTTCCATTATTAATTTGGCTCTCTTTATTGGCTTATTGAGAACAAATGGCCAGACTTGACCTGGGACACAGGTTGTGACCTTCAAGTTTAATAACATTTGAAGCTACTCAAACCAGAGTCTTTAAGCCCAGCTCGTAGGCCTTCAACACTCAAGAACTTGGGGTGACCAGTACAAGAAGGACTACCCTCACCCGCTCATGCTTTACCCGAGGAAAGCAAAGAAGTCTTGCCAGGAACTGGTTACACAGCAGAAACTGCAGGAAGGGATGAACCCCAACCAACATTCCTCTTGAGCATACATGCAGAAACTCTTTTAAAATAGTGATTTTAAGCAAATATCAAGTCATATGTTTCCCCATGGCTTCCTCAAACATCTTTAGAGTTATTTATTCTTCTTCCTGGTCCCTCTGTATTGTCTTCCTTCCCTCTTCCCAGTTAAATCCCACCCTATCCATTCCCCCTTCATAGCACCTCTGTTCTACAATACTCCTCTACAGAGACAGCTCCTTCTCCGTCTCCCCTCCCCCTCCCTTTGTACTTTCCTGTTTTCTGTGGTTACTACAGGTTCCTTACATCTAAAGATTCAGAGCTAGGATCCACGAGTAAGAGAAAATATGCAGCTGGACATGGCGGCATGGCAGAATGGTGGCACATACCCTTAGTTCTGGCACTTGGAAGAGGCAGGAGGATCTCTTTGAGTATGAGGCCAGTACATAGTGAGTTATAGGCTAGCCAGGGGCTATACAGAGGGACCCCAAAGAGAGAGAGAGAGAGAGAGAGAGAGAGAGAGAGAGAGAGAGAGAGA
>JADRCH010000017.1:1866722-1918856 GCA_019843965.1 Rhynchomys soricoides
AGAGAGAGAGAGAGAGAGAGAGAGAGAGAGAGAGAGAGAGAGAGAGAGGAGTCAGAGACAGACTGAGAAGACATATGGTAATACTGGTATTTGTGGGTTTGGGTTACCTCATTCAGTATAGAACTTCCTAGTTCCATCTATTAGCCTGCATTTATTTCATCTTCCCCATTGTGTATACAGATGGCATTTTCCTTATCCATTGATCAGTTAGAGGATATTTAGATGTTTTTATTTCCTACCCATAGTGAATTTAGTTTCAATAAACATGGCTGAGCGAGTTCCTGTGAAGTAGGATGTTGCTGTGTCATATGGTAGACCTATTTGTTAGATTTTTGAAGATTCTCTTTACTGGTTTCCAGAGTGGCTGTACCAGTTGGCATTCCTACCAATACTGGATAATGGGTTCCCTGTCTTCACATCGTCTCTAGCACTGGTTCTCAGTTGTTTTTGTTTGCTTGCTTATTATTGTTTTGTTTTGTTTTTTTGAGCTTCGCCACTCCACTGACCAGAGTGAGATGAAATCTCAAGGTTGACTTAATTACATTCCCTGGTTGCTACGGATGTTGAGCCATGTTTGAAATATTTCTTAGCCATTTTTATTTCTTCGTTTGAAAACTCTCCATTAAGATCCATAGCTCAGTTTTTTTAATTGGGTCATTTGTTTTCTTGATTCAGTTGTGTTTTGAGTCTTTGTATATTCTGGATATTAATCCTTTACCAGATGCATTTCTGACCTTTAGATGCACAAATTAAAAACATGAACATAAGCGTGCACTTAATCAACAACAATAATAATAATTTTAAAATAAAATGTAATCTAGAAATAATTAAAACAGATAATGCATCATGAGCTAATAGAATTCAGTAAATGAAGGATGGTGTAACTATATAAATCATATGAATAGACTAAACAAGTAAAGTCATGTGGCCATTTCAACATGCAGGAAACCATTTGATAAAATTGGATATCCAGTCATGTAGAAACATTCAATAAGCTAGACATCCAAAATGAGAGCTTCCTTAACTTAATAAGGCCTTCTGTTATAGAAGCCAGAGAAAAGAGCAAAGCGTTGTACACGGTGCTACCTCTAAGTGTGGATGTAGACTCTCAGGACATGCCTAACTTGGTTTTGTATTTCACTGTAACTAACACAATAAGTCCCACAGGGGAAATAAAAGTATTCAAGCCGAAAGGAAAACCCAAACTCTTTATTTATGGATTGTCTTAAAAGAAACTCCTAAGTAATCTACATACAGACCATAAGTACAGGTAAGTGGAAAAAGCTAGAGAAAAACACAAGAGAAAAATCTTTGTGGCTTTGGGTTAGTTAAAGATTACCAATAGTACAAAAGCACAGTCCATAAAAGTTTTGACAAATTAGACATCATCAAGATTAAAGTACTAAGGGATAACATCATGGAAAAAGGAAAGCCAAAGTATGGGGCAAATATTTATAAGAAAAATATCTGATAAAAGTATTCTTAGCGAGAATTTGCCAAATATGTATAATGCCTTAATAGAGATAAGAAAATTTTGATTGTGTCAATGTCTATGACCATGTTACCACCAATTACTATGTAGATGTCCCTGGTCTGGGCAGCCACCTGGAACCATGTTGTTGTCCAAAGGCTGCCCAGAGCTGGCCCCACCCCTTGCCAACTGCTGTACTCTGGAGATCACCTCTTCACCTCTACACCTCACCTGGACAGCACAGTAGAGCTGGCCCTGAGGGTTTGAGGGAGAGCTAGCCCCTACCCTCATCTGCTGTGAAGTAGCATGGGTAAGTGAGAGATGCTACCCTACCCCCTGAAGCAGGTTAGAGAGCTGGACCCAAGGGCAGGAGAGTGGGAGAGTTGGGCCTGTTACTTGCCCTTGGGTGAGCACTTGGGTGGGCAGTGATAAAAAGCTGGCCCTGGTGGTGTGGGTTCTAGAGAGCTGGCAGGCTAACCAACTCAGCTACCACTCAGGCCTAGAACCAGGGCTTTGAGTTGGCTCATCCCAACATCTACCCCATCTATGAACGCTGGAGTTAATGAAGGGGTCTGTCCTTCATTTGAAAAGCTTTGGGATCTCCATGACATAGGGCAACAACAGGATATCTGAGAGGAGTCCCAGTGAGGATTCAGTATTGACAGTGTAGCAGAAGGCAGAGGCCTCGAACCAGACTGACTCACTGCAATGACCATTTGCAAGACATGATGTTTGAACATAGGTTATATTGTGAGAAACACCAGGACACACTGCAACTTCCATGATGAGATGGTTTTTGCTTGTTTTTTTTTATTTATTTATTTTCTTTTGAGGGGGGGTGGGTTCCAAGGGCTGAGGGCAAATATGAAAAGATTAGGGTGCATGATGTGAAATTCACAAAGAATCAATAAAAAGAAAAAGGAAAGAAAAAGGAAAAAACAGGGGTAAAAAAAAAAAAAAAAGGAAAGAAAATTTCTGTATTAAAATGGTCCAAAGATGAGAACAGTCAAGCAACAACTGTTCACTAGTCAATAGTCATATGAAAGCAATGGTCTTCTTTCACTTGGAAACTGTAATCCATCATCAAAGTGATAATACCAAGTGCTAACAATGACACAGAGCAACTGGAATCTCTATGCTCATGTGTGGGGAGGCAAACTGCACAGCTCCTTTTGAAAGGCTGTTTGGCAATATCACCTACAGTAAAATGCATTGCTCCTCTATGATCCTCTTTTGGGTATTCTGTCAGAAGAAACAAAACCATTTGCACAAGAAGTCTTGTATATGAATGTATAAGTCAGGCATATCCATAGTTGTTAATATCTGCAGAGAAAAAAAATCCATCAGTTAGATAATAAACAAATCCAAGTCTGTCCATGCAACAGAACATCACCCAGTTGCAAAAGGAGCTACATACACTGTTGATGGTATGGATTAGTTTCAAAGCATTACACTAAGAAACAAGTACAGCTGCTGTGGGCTAGTCTACAAGCTTTGTTATGTAACACACTTCAAAATGTAGGCTAGAAATAAGGCATGATCTGCAACCATGATGAAAAAAGAGAAAAGAAAAGAGCCTTTAAATCAAATAAGTATTTTTAAATGATCAAAAAGATTAAAAAAAAGCATCAAACGGATAGATATAAAATGCTTGAGTTGTGTTAAAATGAAGGCACAGCAGACAAACGTGATGGGTTAGTGCTACAGTAATTTATAAAAGGGAATCATAGCTGAGAATTCTTTCACTGTGTCAGGGGAAAGCATTCACATCAATAACTTTAACATTAAAACACTTGAAAAAAGAAAAATAATTAAACCAAAGCTAGCTGCAGAGAACAACAAAGCTTAAAGCAGCAATTGATTACATACAGAAGAAATAGAAAACAATAACAATACTAAAATTTGTTGCTTGAGGGCTTACTTTCACACCTACCTGTGACATATACATACACACACACACTGAATTACTAAACAACTAAATAAATGTAATAAAAATAGTTGTTTGGGAAGATTGACCATATTGACAAATTTTTACCTAGACTGATCAAGATCAAATGTAAATCCTTCACAGACTTTTCCTTATAAACTCCAGAGGAGGGAACATATTCCAAAACATTGAAGAGGTTTGCGTACTAGAGGTACCAAAGCCAGTCAGAGACACCACAACAAAACTCTAGACTATTGGCTCTTATGAACATGGATACAAAATAGTTTAAAAACAAAGTAATAAACTGGACATAGCAACTATAAACATAATTACACACTACAATGATACAGATTACATCCAGTGATGCAAGGTTAGTTTATTACTGAAGATGAATACATCAGATCAGTAGAATTTTAAGTAATTTTGTTACTACTTCAGCAAAGACTGTTTGACAAAACATTCTTGATTTGGAAAAAGAAAGTATAACTTTAATTTTTCAATGACTACTTTTAATGATGGTTCTTAAACGCTTTAACCTCCCTGTAGCCCACCACCCACCAGAGGCAGTGGGAAAGAAAGGATACGGGGGAAGTGGACCTGTTTAGAAAGGTTTTTTGGAGGAAATGCTATCTGTGTTGTCTGGAAATTTGCAGTTCAGTTCACAGGTCAGCAAAGGCAGCTCGATCCACTTGCAAACACTTCACAGATCAGTTTGGCAGAGTAAGGAAAGCAGCAGTGGTGGTGATCTAGCAGAGACAGACAGGCCTCTCACCCTGTGCACAAGTCAGCAGGAAGGACCAGGGCCAACAGGAATGCCAGGAGAAGTCCTCAGCTGTGCCTCTGTCAGCGAAGTGAAGATCATGCAAGGCCTGAGACCAACAAGTGTTGTGCAGCTAGCTCTACCAGTAAGCCGAGCCCAGCTTCCTTCACTAGCCGTTGGGCTTATTTATACGTCCTCCAAACATCACGTGTCCTCCAGGGTCTCGCCTCAGAGTGTGTTTTGCCTCAGCACATGAGTCTGTCCCAGCTGAGATCACTCCGCCGAGTCCAAGGAAGTGGCAAAAAAACAAACAAAAAACCAAACCACTGGCACCTCACCAGAAGATTTTTTTTTTTTGGTGTGTTTCTCTCTATGGAGTTCCAACATATGGAGCTCAACTACAAAATGTAAGGTAAGGTGGACCAGTGCATGTATGTCATTAAAAATCCTTCATCACATGTCCTTTCAAGTGCTTGCTTTAGGGGAATATTCTTTCACCTGTGTCTGCTTCGGTGCAGCATTCCTTCACGAGTCTGCCTTAGTCTTTCATCTGTGTCTGCTTCAGTGACAAGCTCCTCCACATGTTTGCCTCAGCAAAACACCATCCAACACAACTGGCTTTCCAAAGGACTCTAAAGTTTCCACTTCAAGATAGCAAACTTCTCAACAAATAGGAACAGAAAGGAATGTTCTCAACCCAGTGAAGAGGGCATTATATGCTATACATTATACATTATATGCTATGTGTAGGTGACTACCAGCTTCCTGGTACAAAGACAGCTGCTATCACTATTGAAATGGACTAGACAGAAAAGAAAAGGCAAGAAATAGAAGGTACCTAGGTTGGAATAGAAGATGTAAAACTATGTCCATTTCACCAGGCAGTGGTGGCACACAATTACTGTGTCTCTCCACTCCTCATAAGGTCCCAATGACAAGTTGTGAACTTATTCTGGGGTTATTCACATGAGTGAGGGGTTTTTGCCAGAGAATGCGCAACCCCAAAACAACCACACAGGAAAATCTTTACCCATCCAGCATTGAGAATGGCTCCCAATAATCATCTAAATAGAGCCCCTCCTGAGTAACTCACACAGCACTTCCTGAAATCCTGAGACCAAGTACAGTTAGGGCAAAGTTGCATATGAACGTGTGACATTACCAACTCCCCTTTTTCCATGAGGGAATGTTAATAGTCAACAAGTCTGGTCATAATAGACTTGCATAAGTAGTCACAGCTCATCAGACAGGATGACGGCTGTTCTTCTCTGAGGATCATAATGAGTCTGATAGCGAATATGAACCATGAGGGCTAACTGCAGATTTTTACACAATCTAGAAACCATTAATATCTCAGCCTTAGTCATTTCTACCAAACAAGGGTTTGGGAGTGCCTCCTCTCTAGAGGACCCAGTGTGTAGATAAGATGGGCTATCAAGTGAGAGGTGCTGAGAACTGTGCAAAGCACCAATAAGCAAGAGCCATTTATTATCTGATGTCAGCTAGTTAGCTGCCATACCACCAGTATGTAGTTGGGAAAATGAGTCTTAAGAGTGAGGGAGTCACACAGTAGTTTGTATCTCCATAAAATTAAAAACAAGAGGTATAGGTTTGTGTTAGTCTACTATAAAAAACTGTCAAAAGCCAAACCAAACCAAAACCAAAACCTAAACAAAAACAAAACAACAACAAAACAGTTACTCACTATGAACTGTAGAAGCCACAAGAACACACTTGGATCGTTAGAATGATGTTTTCCCAAATGCTGGTGATCACCTGTGGCAGGTCATATATTTACTTTAGTGTTACAGCCAGCATTAAAAACCTAAAATAAAACAAAAACGATCAAAATGCACTAAGTAAGGACAATCACTATTTTGTGAAACTATAGTTCATTTGCCTCTGTGTGTGTGTGTGTGTTTGTGTGTGCACACACACGCTATGGATAATGGTATTTTCCAGTTATTCCCCTCAGTAGTCCCTATCTACCTTGTTAGAAGACTACTCATTCTTTTACATTGCTACATAGTCTGAGTTGTGACTGGTATGCACTTCTCTATTGTACTAAGGTTTGATAGTAGGAGCCACTGGAATATAATCATGTGATTTACACAAGGCAGGCAGCCATTTTCAGAGCAAATGTGCAGGCTGGCTCAGTATTTTGCTGGTCTTTTTTCCATGGGCTCTCCTTGGGATGAACTGCTGCTTTATTTCAAGTCCAGGAATGACAGCAATAGAAGGAGAGCCATGGCCACCCTACAGACAGGAAAAGTGACAGTCCAGTACAGAAACCCTCCAGAATCACAACCTCATTGCAACCTCTAGAGAAGCCTTTGTTAAAGCCCCGGAAATTTTGCTTTTTATCCTTGTGCAACCTGCTCAACAATGACTGATGTATGTGTGTGCATTGGGTTGAGACAAGGGACACTTCTCCTTGAGGATGGTGACCAGAAAATTGTTTTTTTTATTTTCATATTTTATTTACATTTCAAATGTTTCTCCCTTTCCAGATCTCCCCTTTGGAACCTCCCTATCCACTCCCCACTTCCTGCCACTAAGAGGGTATTCCCCCACCCACCCACACACCCACATACCCACTCTTGTCTTCCCTCCTTGGCATTCTCCTATACTGGGGGATATAACACCCTCAGGCCCAAGGGCCTCTCCTCCCCCTGACGGGTAACAAGACCCTCCTCTGCAGTCTTTGTGGCCAGCACTATGGGTCCCTCCATGTGTATTCTTTAGTTGGTGGATCAGTCTCCAGAAATATGGGGGGTCAGGCCAGTTGCCAGTGTTGCTACCTCCCTGGGGCCGCACACTCCCAGAGCTCCTTCAGTCCTTTCTCCAAGCCCTCCATCTGGGACCTCGTACTCAGTACTACTGTTCCTGCAAAGTGACTCTTGGGTATTTCAAACTTTTAGGCTAATAACCACTTAACAGTGAGTACATACCATGTTCATTCTTTTGTGACTGCGTTACCTGGCTCAGAATGATGTTTTCAAGATCCATCCATTTGTCTACAAATTTCATGAAGTCATTGTTTTTAATAGCTGAGTAGTATTCCATTGTGTAAATGTACCACATTTTCTGTATCCATTCCTCTGTTGAGGGACATCTGGGTTGTTTCCAGCTTCTGGCTATTATAAATATGGCTGCTATGAACATAGTGGAACATGTGTTTTTATTACATGTTGGAGCATCTTCTGGGTATATGCCCAGGAGTGGAATAGCTGGCTCAGGTAGTATTATCTCCAATTTTCTGAGGGTCCAGCAAACTGATTTCCAGAGAGGTTGTATCAACTTGCATTCCCACCAGCAATGGAGGAGTGTTCCTCTTTCTCCACATCCTCGCCAACATCTGCTGTCACCTGAGTTTTTGATCTTAGCCATTCTGACTGGTGTGAGGTGGAATCTCAGGGTTGTTTTGATTTGCATTTCCCTGATGACTAAGGATGTTGAACATTTCTTTAGGTGCTTCTTGGCCATTCGAGTTTCCTCAGTTGAGAATTCTCTGTTTAGCTCTCTTCCCCATTTTTTGATAGGGTTATTTGTATCTCTGGAGTCTAACTTCTTGAGTTCTTTGTATACATTGGATATTAGCCCTCTATCAGATGTAGGATTGGTAAAGATCTTTTCCTAATCTGTAGGTTGCTGTTTTGCCCTAATTACAGTGTCCTTTGCCTTATAGAAGCTTTGTAATTTTATGAGGTCCCATCTGTCAATTCGTGACCTTAGAGCACAAGCCATTGGTGTTCTGTTCAAGAACATTTCCCCTGTGCCCAAGTGTTCGAGACTCTTCCCTACTTTCTCTTCTATTAGATTCAGTGTATCTGGTTTTATGTGAAGGTCCATGATCCACTTGGACTTGAGCTTTGTGCAGGGAGATAGGAATGGATCAATTCGCAATCTTCTACATGTAGACTGCCAGTTGATCCAGCACCATTTGTTGAAGAAGCTGTCTTTTTTCCACTGTATGGTTTTAGCTCCTTTGTCGAAGATCAAGTGACCATATGTGTGTGGACTCATTTCTGGGTCTTTGATTCTATTCCATTGATCAACCTGCCTGTCACTGTACCAATACCATGCAGTTTTTATCACTACTGCTCTGTAGTACAGCTTGAGGTCAGGGAGGCTGATTCCCCCAGAAGACCTTTTATTGTTGAGGATAGTTTTTGCTATCCTGGGTTTTTTGTTATTCCATATGAATTTGAGAATTGCTCTTTCTAGGTCTACAAAGAATTGAGTTGGGATTTTGATGGGGATAGCATTGAATCTGTATATTGCTTTCGGCAGGATGGCCATTTTAACTATGTTAATCCTGCCGATCCATGAGCATGAGAGATCTTTCCATCTTCTGAGGTCTTCTTCGATTTCTCTCTTCAGAGACTTGAAGTTCTTGTCATACAGATCTTTCACTTGTTTGGTTACAGTCACACCAAGATATTTTATAATGTTTGTGACTATTGTGAAGGGTGTCATTTCCCTAATTTCTTTCTCAGCCTGTTTATCCTTCGAGTATAGGAAGGCTACTGATTTGCTTGAGTTAATTTTGTATCCAGCCACTTTGCTGAAGTTGTTTATCAGCTGTAGGAGATCTCTGGTGGAGTTTTTCAGGTCACTTAAGTATACCATCATATCATCTGCAAATAGTGATATTTTGATTTCTTCCTTTCCAATTTGTATCCCTTTGATTTCCTTTTGTTGCCTGATTGCTCTAGCTAGAACTTCAAGTACTATGTTGAATAGATAGGGAGAGAGAGGGCAGCCTTGTCTAGTCCCTGATTTTAGTGGGATTGCTTCAAGTTTCTCTCCATTTAGTTTGATGTTGGCCACTGGTTTGCTGTATATTGCTTTTACTAAATTTAGGTATGCTCCTTGAAGTCCTGATCTTTCCAAGACTTGTATCATGAAGGGATGTTGAATTTTGTCAAATGCTTTTTCAGCATCTAACGAGATGACCATGTGGTTTTTTTCTTTGAATTTGTTTATGTAGTGGATTACATTAATGGATTTCCGGATATTGAACCATCCCTGCATCCCTGAGATGAAGCCTACTTCATCATGGTGAATGATTGTCTTGATGTGTTCTTGGATTCGGTTTGCAAGAATTTTATTGAGTATTTTTGCATCGATATTCGTAAGGGAAATTGGTCTGAAGTTTTCTTTTATTGTTGGGTCTTTGTGGGGCTTTGGTATCAGTGTAACTGTGGCCTCATAGAATGAATTGGGTAGTGTTCCTTCTGTTTCTATTTTATGGAATAGCTTTAAGAGTATTGGTATTAGGTCTTCTTTGAAGGTCTGATAGAATTCTGCACTGAACCCATCTGGTCCTGGGCTTTTTTTTGTTGGGAGACTTTTAATGATTGCTTCTATTTCTTTAGGAGTTATGGGACTGTTTAGATGGTTTATCTGATCCTGATTTAACTTTGGTAACTGGTATCTGTCTAGAAACTAGTCCATTTCCTCCAGATTTTCCAATTTTGTTGCATATAGGCTTTTGTAGTAGGATCTGATGATTTTTTTAATTTCCTCAGAGTCTGTTGTTATATCTCCATTTTCATTTCTAATTTTGTTAATTTGGATACTGTCTCTGTGCCCTCTGGTTAGTCTGGCTAAGGGTTTATTTATCTTGTTGATTTTCTCAAAGAACCAGCTCTTGGTTTTGTTGATTCTTTGTATAGTTCTTTTAGTTTCCACTTGGTTGATTTCAGCCCTTAATTTGATTATTTCTTGCCTTCTACTCCTCTTGGGTGTAGAGCTTCTTTTTGTTCTAGAACTTTCAGATGTGCTGTTAAGCTGTTAGTGTATACTCTCTCCAGTTTCTTTTTGGAGGCATTCAGAGCTATGAGTTTTCCTCTTAACACTGCTTTCATTGTGTCCCATAGGTTTGGGTAAGTTTTACTTTCATTTTCATTGAATTCTAGGAAGTCTTTAATTTCCTTCTTTATTGCTTCCTTGACCAATTTATCATTAAGCAGTGCATTGTTCTGCTTCCATGTGTATGTGGGCTTTCTGTTGTTGTTGTTGCCATTGAAGACCAACCTTAATCCATGGTGATCTGATAGGAGGCATGGGATTATTTCAATCTTCTCATATCTGTTGAGGTTTGTTTTGTGACCAATTATATGATCAATTTTGGAGAAGGTACCATGAGGTGCTGAGAAGAAGGTATATTCTTTTGATGCAGGATGAAATGTTCTATAGATATCTGTTAAACCCATTTGGTTCATAGCATCTGTTAGTTTCACTGTGTCTCTGTTTAGTTTGTTTCCAAGATCTGTCCATTGTTGATAGTGGGGTGTTGAAGTCTCCCACTATTATTGTGTGAGGTGCAATGTGTGCTTTGAGCTTTAGTAGAGTTTTTTTTATGAAAGTGGGAGCTCTTGCATTCGGGGCATAGATGTTCAGAATTGAGAGTTCTTCTTGGTAGTCTTTTCCTTTGATGAGTAAGAAGTGTCCTTCCTCATCTTTTTTTGATGAATTTTGGTTGAAAGTCAATTTTATCCGATATTAGATTGGCTACTCCAGCCTGTTTCTTGGGGCCATTTGCTTGGAAAATTGTTTTCCAGCCCTTTACTCTGAGGTAGTGTTTGTCTTTAATACGGAGGTGCGTTTCCTGGATGCAGCAAAATGCTGGGTCCTGTTTATGGATCCAATCTGTCAGTCTATGTCTTTTATTGGGGAGATGAGACCATTGATGTTAAGAGATATTAAAGAATAGTGATAGTTATTTCCAGTTATTTTTGATGTTGTTAATATTGTTTGTGTGGCTATCTTATTTTGAGTTTGTTGAAAGATTACTTTCTTTCTTTTTCTTGAGTATAGTTTCCCTCTTTGCGTTGGCATTTCCCATGTATTATTCGTTGTAGGGCTGGGTTTGTGGAAACATACTGTGCAAATTTGGATTTGTCGTAGAATATTTTGGTTGCACCCTCTATGATTATTGAGAGTTTTGCTGGGTATAGCAGCTTGGGCTGGCATTTGTGTTCTTTTAGAGTCTGTATGAGCTCTGCCCAGGATCTTCTAGCTTTCATAGTCTCTGGTGAGAAGTCTGGTGTAATTCTGATAGGTCTGTCTTTATATGTTACTTGCCCCTTTTCCCTTACTGCTTTTAATATTCTTTCCTTGTTTTGTGTATTTGGTGTTTTGATTATAATGTGACGGGAGGAATTTCTTTTCTGGTCCAGTCTATTTAGAGTTCTGTAGGCTTCTTGTATATTTATGTTCATCTCTTTCTTTAGGTTAGGGAAGTTTTCTTCTATAATTTTGTTGAAGATATTTACTGGTCCTTTAATTTGGGAGTATTCACTCTCTTCTATACCTATTATCCTCAGGTTCTGTCTTCTCATTGCATCCTGGATATCTTGGATGTTTTGGTTTAGGAGCTTTTTGCATTTTGTGTTTTCTTTGACTGTTGTGTCCATGTTTTCTATGGTATCTTCTGCACCTGAGATTCTCTCTTCCATCTCTTGTATTCTGTTGGTGATGTTTGCATCTATGACTCTTGATTTCTTTCCTAGGTTTTCTAACTCCAAGGTTGTCTCCCTCTGTGATTTCTTTATTGTTTCTATTTCTGTTTTTAATTCCTGGTTGGTTTTGTTCATTTGTTTGATTGTGTTTTCCTGTAATTCTGCCCGTTTGATTGTGTTTTCCTGTAATTCTTCAAGGGATTTTTGTGTGTCCTCTTTAAGGGCTTCCAGTTGTTTAACTGTGTTCTCTTGTATTTCTTTAAGGGAGTTATTTATTTCCTTCTTAAAATCTTCTATCATCCTCTTGATAAGTGATTTTAAGACTGAGTCTTCCTTTTCTGGTGTGTTAGGGTATCCAGGGCTGGCTGTGGTGGGAGAGCTGGGTTCAGCTGAAGCCAAGTAGTCTTGGTTTCTGTTCCTTGTGTTCTTGCCCTTGCCTTTCACCATCTGGTTATCTCTGGAGTTAGCTGGTCTTTCTCTCTGAAGGAAAGACAAGCCACAGTCAGAGAGAGAAAGACTGTGGCTTGTCTTTCCTTCAAGCTCAGATGTCAATATTCCTGGGAGACCAGTTCTGTCTTCCAGCTGTTCTTCAGACCCTGCGTCTGGTGTCCTCCTGTTGCTGGCTCCTCAGCACAAGTGGGCGGGTAGCTTTCTTCCTGAGCTACTTGTATATGGAGAGGCCTGTTGGCCCAGGAGGGTTTCTGGCCACAGGTGGAAGCAGGCAGGCTCTTACCTCCAGGCTTTTCCTTAGTCCCTGCCTCTGGAGCCCGAGTGGGCGGGTAGCTTTCTCTCTGACCTACTTGTATATGGAGAGGCCTGTTGGCCCAGGCGGGGTTTCTGGTCACAGGTGGAAGCAGGCAGGCTCTTACCTCCCCATGACCAGAAAATTTGAAGACTGAACTGGGGATGTAACTTAGTTGGTAGACTGCTTGCCTAGCATGGCTAAAGCCCCAAGTTGGATCCCTAAAACTGTATTAAATGTGCATGGTGGTACATGCCTATAAGCTGAGCACAAGGGACATAGAGGCATGAGGATCAGGAGTTCAAGTTGATCTTTGGATACACAAAAAGGTTGAGGCCAGCTTGGGATATATGAGACCCTGCTTAAAAAAAGAAAGAAAGAAAGAAAGAAAGAAAGAAAGAAAGAAAGAAAGAAAGAAAAGGAGAAAGAAGAAGAAAGAAAGAAAGACTTGTAATGATTGTCATAGTCAGTTTGGGTGGCTATGATAGAATGTCTAAAACTGAGTGGCATTCATTTCTTCTAGTCCTGTTTAAATGAATTATCTTTAATATAAGTATTGCAGCAAATTAATCTTGTGTTTGTATGTCTTTACCTTATTCTATTCCACAATAATCAAGCAGAAAAACCAATATTTATTTAAAACTGCACCTCAATAAATGATCTACCCTTTCTATGCTAATTTGGCTATCTCCCAGCCCCATCCCATGACACTTGCATGTTATCATTGATCTGGCTCTTCGGACTTCAGGTATGTTTCCATGCGCTCTTGCCAGACTTTTTCCTTATAGCTCCAAATCCTCTATCCTCCTTGTTGATCTGAATCTCCCTCTCTCCCTCTCTCCTTGGCTAGCAGACATCCTGCCCTATTCTTTATTCTGCCCAGGCATTGGGTGATTGGCATTTATTGATAAAGCAGAGAATAAATGATAAGAACTGTTTACACAAACATGAGACAGGAGATTCTTGGAAAAAGCATTAGTATGCCATGTCCAGATTGAAACAAGATATGAGGGCATAGAAATAAGCATTTGAATAATCCAAGGGTAAACTTTACACAGTATAAAAAAAACACTATGCCTACCGTTCTGGAGACTGAAAATCTAAGATCATGATGATGGCATGATTGTATTCTTGGTGGGAATCTCTTCAGGGTTCGTAAATGGTCAGCTTCTTGTAGCCTCAGTGTAGAGAGAAAGGAGGCTGTAGTCCCTACACCTTTCTTTCAATAAGGGCATTAATTCTATTGATACGAACTCCATCATCAGTTTTCATCAGGTTTCTGGTTTACTCCAAGTTCCATGATATGGTCATTCTAAGGATTAGGCTTCAACATGTGAATTTGAGGAATACATTTAGTCATTAGTAATGAGCACTTGGGAACTTGGTTCCTTAAAGTATTGCTTAGTTTGCACAATATAGTAGGTGGTTCTCTGGATTTCCCACTGATCTATGCTAAGATTAAATACTTCACTTTTACTTTTGATGGTTTTCATTGAACAGATTTAGAGTTATCCTATCCCTTGAGGCGTAGATGACTGTTTTCTAAATGAAACTATGTGAAGATCAGTTATGAGGTTCTCCAGTCACATACATTGGTATATATAGTAAAATAAAACACATTAAGAGTGGCAGCATATACTACTGAACAATAAAATGACAGGTCAGTGGTAGAGATAGTTTTGTAATAGTCTAATGACAGTAGCCAACTTCATAAGCCAAGGTATCATGGCCACTTGCAGAAGAAACATTAGCAACCGGGCAGGTGTACCTTCCATGTGGTTTATTTCTCTGGCTTTTATTTATGTAAACCAATATCAGAATCAAGACTAGAGTAAAATCATGGAGAATTCATTGAAAAGCATGCTATCTTGTTATCTGACATGAAAGGCAATAACTATACCACCTTTTACACTCAGAAGTTGGAATTTGAAAGATCACAATGACCCAGTATAGGAGAATCCCAAGGAGGGAAGCTGAGAGTGGATGGATGGGTGGGTGGGGGAATACCCCCATAGTGGCAGGGGGAGGGGGAGGGAATGGGGAGGTTCCAAAGGGGAGATCTGGAAAGGGGGAAACATTTGAAATGTAAATAAAATATGAAAAAAAATTTAAAAGGATAAAAAAAAAGAAAGATCACAATGACTAGAATCCTAGTCAGCTGCCATCAACTCTAGAAAGTACTTCTTTAGTATTGTAGCTTTAGGATGGATGTTCAACCATGCTTAATTGCAGGGCAGGCAACCGGCATTTGAAATTAATTCAACGTGCAAAGACACCCAATTTGTACTAATGAGATCCTGAGATCTTTCACCAACAATAAAAGTGGAATAGCAATATTTCCCTGAAGTGATGAGTGCAGTGTTCAAGGCTCCAAACCAATCACTAGAATCTTCGGCTTGAGTAAACTGTGGGAAACAGTTAGAGTCATGAAGGTAATGACGAAATGTGATTGTGAAATCCCACTGTGTCTTGGTCAGGGTTTCTATTCCTGCACTAACATCATGACCAAGATGCAAGTTGGGGAGGAAAGGGTTTATTGAGCTTACACTTCCACACTGCTGTTCATCACCAAAGGAAGTCAGGACTGGAACTATAGCAGGTCAGGAAGCAGAAGCTGATACAGGGGCCATGGAAGGATGTAACTTACTGGCTTTCTTTCTTTCTTTCTTTCTTTCTTTCTTTCTTTCTTTCATTTTCTTTCTTTCTTATAGAAAACAAGACTACCAGTCCACAGATGGTACCACTCACAAGGGGCCCTCCCCACCTTGATCACTAGTTGAGAAAATACCTTACCTCTGGATCTCATGGAGGCATTTTCTCAACTGAAACTCCTTTCTCTGTGGTAATTCCAGCTTGTGTCAAGTTGACACACAAAACTAGCCAGTACACACCTCTCATCTTTAAACTTCATTTAGGCATCCTTTTCCTTAACAGCACTGTGGAAATGTATACATTCAAAATCACTCCACATCCCTTTGAACAGCAGCCTGTAAGGAACTAAAATCAATTGCCATGATTTAATAATACGCATATGTCTCACCGTTTCTTTAAAACTAAATCAAGATCCAGAGGTGTATGGGCTACTTTATACTCCATAAATAGTGGATTGATAAATCACCATGGTCTCTTTAATTTAAAAGTCCTCATCACTTCCTATACTGTTGGTGCTCTTCCCCTAGCCCTTATAACATATATTTCTTATCCTACTTCAAAGTTTCCAACGGCCAACACATAAGCTGTTTTGTGTTGCTCAATAACAAAAAAATAAGTCATCCTCTTCTGTCTCTTGGGAGAACATGCCGAGAAACTATATTGTGCTACCCACTGTGAGTACTTACCAACTCACACATGGTACTTTCTACTCCCACCTGTTTGAGTGATGGCTGCCAGTGCCATTATGATGAAGAACATCATCTAGAAGTTACACAGATTTCGCTTTGAGTATGTCACCGCCTCTGCTTGCTTTGCCAACTCAGTAGGCTTCTGGACTTTTCTGCCCTCATCCACAAAGTCATCAGTTTTGTAGAAAAGTGATTTGGATTTCTCATCCTGAGAAAATAGGATCAGGTTGACAGTCACATATTTCTAAAAATTTTGTTTTACTCTTTGACAAATTCAGACATGTATATACTGAGTTAGGACTTTTTTATTTTTGCATACACCCATGTATGTCTTTTGTCTCCCCCTCTTCCTCTGCACTCTTCTCAGATATCCCCATCTTACTTTACTGACCTCATAGATATCCATGAGGGTTGGAGTCTCATGAGTCTCTCCCCTATGTATGATAAAATGGTGAAGAGAGCAGTCTTGTGCAAGCTTTGTGCAGGTGCTGTGAGTTCACGGGTGCAACAGACACACCATCTCTAGAAGACATGGTCTCTCGGTACTTGTCCCAACCTCTGGATTCTACATCCTTTCCATTTCCTCTTCAGTGATGTTCCCTGAGACTTTGGGGATTGGAGAGGTGAAGTATAAATGCCCTATACCTGAGTGCACCTAAAAACACTTATTCTCTACACTCTGATCAGTTGGGACTGTATAACCACTGCCCACTGCAAAAAGAACTTTCTTTCTGATAGAGTCTGGGTATTGTTCTAATCCATGGGTATGACGTATTTAAAAGGCAGTTTCACACCATGTCAATTCAGCAGAACAACAGTAGTAGATTCTTCTCTAGGACCTATTACCTTCCCCAGCACAGCTTCTTAGCCAGGTTTACATAACCAGGCATAAGTTTCCTCCTATAGAGTGGGCCTCAAGTTCAATCAGAAAAGGGATTTGGTTACCCCTTATCATAGTCATGCCACTACTACACTGGTAGGGATATTTTTGTCAGGCTGGCTCAAGAGTTGTACAGCAGGCCAAGATTTTTTTCCTCTGGGAGCTTGGCTTGCACCTTCAAACACTATGAAAGCTTTCCAGCAAGAAGAAACTTTTAGCTTAGCGCCCTCTTGATTCCTAATGCTTGCAACTTAAATGCATAGTGTGTGCAGCAATAGGGTCTCTTGTTCTCATTCTGATGGACAACCAAGAACACTGTCAATAGTCCCAATTATAATTTAAAAAAAGAAAAGCAGTTTTTCATGCTATTATATTGAGGAATCTTGAAAACACTGGGTGTTGGACATCCAGCTGTCCATGTGCATTCGCCATTATGCTGGTTGGACGTAATTGCTGCTGGGGAAGATGGAGTAATTTTCATACACTCATCACTTTGTTCCTGCAAAAGCAGATTCAGCTTCTGCATTCATTTTCCATGCAGTAACTAGTAAAAGTTAAGTAACTTTTTCTACCACCACTTTCAACTTGAACAATTCCTAGTTATTTGTTCATTTTAGTGAATTGGCATTCTAATACAGCAGAGTAACCTCAAAGTGTAAATTCAATAAACATAAATAAATGTTATCAAACAAACATAAACAAATATTATCAAATTACTTTAGCTGAGATTTAACTGCAGGCAGATGTCCTCTGGGGGAAAAAGCCTGCCTCTGTGAGACTAATAAATAGAGTAAAACCATGGTATGACCCTTAGTGGAGTCATTCTTTAGTATTTTCATTTACTTTTTCATTTTCCTAACTCAGATATCCTTTAGAAAGCCACCCATGGAACATTCATACAGCTCCACACTGATATGTTTGTAATCGTCGTCATTATTATTTTGAGAGACAGACTCCTAATCAGTGACTTTGAGTGTTTAATACATGTTCCCCATGCTGTCACTTACATCATCTTAAAGAGGCAATTCTGTACATGAAAAGAATCAGCAACAATGAATATTGCATGCTTGGTGCTATAGAAGACCAAATGCACTGTGTTTAGGGAAGAAAATAAACTGGTGTTGACAAGCTCCTGTACAAAGAGCCCAAATGCCCTTGGCCTTGATGGGTGCAGTGTCTCAGGGCCTCTCTGGTACTCCTGTGTCAGTCATTTCTTTTCTTTTTACTTTTTAAGAATTCAAGATCTCTTATGAGGATTCAAATGATATACTGTGGATAGAGTCTCAAAAATTTAGGCACTAATTGTGCCTTTTATGACCTTGAGAAAGCTACTGCACATCACTAAGCACCAGTTTCTCCATGGATTAAAAAAAAGAAAAAAAAATTTTTTTTTTTCAGTGCTGGGAATTGAACCAGTGTCTCACCAAGTCTACCATATTCTACCAAGGACTTCCAGTTGGTGAAAATGGTGTTAGTGATACCTCTGTAGGAGCCCCATCACGGGGATTAAGTGAATAAGCACCACCCACAGGGTTCTGGGGAAACCGTTAGCCCCTTGTATTTAAGCATTAGTGGTTTCTGCTTTACACAAAGAATAAACAGGGGATGAAAGGAGAAAGGCAGGGAGATACAGCGAAGCTCTCAAATAAGATAAATGTATTTTGAACCAAAAATAGAACAGAAATAGAAAGTAATAAAAGCAGCTGCAACTCCGGGTTTGCAGGAATCTGTGTCTGAAATAAACAGTAGGCACCAAGAACAAGCTGCAGGCATCAATAAGGGCCATGAGAGAGAGGTGGCTGGAGCCCACTGCTCCAGGGAAGGGACAAGGTGGCTGGGGAACAGTATCCATCCATCCACCACTTTCCTTTGTCAGCTACAAGCTCCCGCCTATTCCACTTGACCCCATCTGGCATCTGCAGTGCTGTTCCAAGGATAAAGAAAAGGCAAACTCATGTTCCCCAAGATCTGCTATAATTACCAGTTACTCTTGTGACCCCCAAAGGGACAAGGACTTTTCCCCACCACTAAACAAGCAGTTTTGCTTTGGACATTGGCTAGGTGTCTTCCAAGCTGGCTCAGATGTGACACTCTACCTGCATATGGTGTCACATGCCACAGGTCAGGGCCCTCAAGCTAGTTCACCTGAGCTTTTGACCAAGCATTCTAAGTTGGCATTCCAAGTCCTTCCCTGAGTGTCTCATGTCCCAGAGGGACTCATGGAACCCAGGGAAACATGTCTTCCAGCTTTTTGTAAAGGGTAGAGACAAAGATATGAGAGAGCTATGGGAAGGGAAGAGAGGCATCTATGCTCTGTCTGGGAATATCATACCCCAGGATCTCAATATGTCTATCTCCCTCGAGACTCTTTGAACCGTGCTCCTTATCTTTACGGTGACTCCATCACAACGTCACGACTGTTAATAAAGTTGGAGGTGGGGAAAACTACTAAAACATGTGCTCAAAATATTCAGGGTTTTTTTGTGCAGCTTTCCTCTCAATAGAGCATGGGGCATCTGAAATCTGGAATGACCGACTAGCTGACAAAGATAGGTCAGACTTGTGAGCCAGAGACTGAAACAAACAAACAAACAAACAACAGGAAAAAACATAAACACATCTATCATAACATCACAGCTGTGCCCATGATTCTGTTTTTATTTCCCTCCCTAGACTTTGTACTGAATGTACACTTTGCATTCCTGGAGAAAAAGACCTTGGTGATTTATAGTCTCATATCCCCGTGGAGTGAGAGCCTCAAAGTGATATTATAAGCACTTTAGGGCCCAGCTGTTGAATGTAGGTGATTGGGATGGGGCTGGGTGGGGGAAAGGAAGGAAGAAAGGGGGAAACAAAATCTAGCATAAGAATTACACTACTGACTTACTTTTTATAGCAAACTTGTTCCTGGAGGAATTTAGTTTATACAAAGGAATGACAATGACTTTCAAATAAATGTTTTGATATTTAACGACAAAACCAAATGAAATTGACTAGCATAAATGATTAAAACCCACAGATTTAGGAGAGAAGAAATACTGATGAGTAACAAAAGCAATTAACTATGTCAGCCGATTTAATTAAGGATTAATTATTTGGGGGTATCTGTTAATATTGTGTTTATACTAAACCACAGGGGTGGGGGAAGGGGGAGGCTTGGCTCACAATGACCAGATTGTTGGGGATGTAGCTCAGTTGGTATCATGTTTGCCTAGCATGACTGAGACCTTGTGTTTGCTCCCTACACCTAGACCAGGAAATCCTAGCACTTGAGAGGTAGAGGCAGGGTGATCAGGTATTCAAGGTCATCTTTGACAATATAATGAGTTCAAGGCCAACTTGGGTTACATGAGACCCCTGTGTCAAAAACAAAACAAACAAACAAACAAAAAACAAATAAGAATGTAGAAATGATGTAAACTATTAGACCATGGAGAAGGCTCCATTTTATCTCCCCTAGGCGGTTACAGAATTCATGCCCTTGTAACTATGTGACCAAAGCCCCAGAATTGCTGCTAGTTGTTGGTCACATGGGCTCAAGGCTCCCAGGGCTCCTCCATGGGAACTCCTCTAAATGGCTGCTCACTCCAGTTGAGAAGAAGCTCTATTCGTGGGTTTGTGATCTCCATCTTCATTTGAGGGCTTTACGTAACTACTTGATTCTCAGTCAGGATGATCTCTTGCTTCTGATTAGCTGAAGGTCAATGGTTAGAGGCTGATAGACATCCTTCACTTCTGTTCTACAATGTCATTGAGTTCCTCTATGCTGAAGCCACATGTCCTACTCACACTCTAGGGAGAAGAAGGAAACAGGGTCAGTATACGTTAGCCTGGACTCTTAGGGGTGACCTGGCAATTGTGTCTGCCACAGTATGCCTGCTGACCCACAAGGGTCCATACTCCTCCCAAATACAGCATTCATTCACCCTTCCTACAGCTCTTCTAATAATAAAGTCAGCTTATATACCAATTCTAGAACATATGCACATATACATGTATACCTGGATGTGTGCATATACATACACAGTGAAAAGATGAACTAAAAGATTTCAGAAATAACAAAGACAGTTATCACAAATACAAGGAAATAAAGCTTCATTTTCAAAAGATCTAGATTTTGAAATGGTTTTACATAAAATTCAGCCACCTTGTTCTTTAAAAGGACAAATTAAAACTAAATTCAGAACAATAAAAACAACAACAAGAAGAAAGGAGTGCTGATTCAATTGGTAACTACCAAATGCCCAGGTTTAATCTAATGTTAGATAAAACCATAACTTAGCTCCAAAGCATGCTTGGTTTACAGGCTAATAGCTATCAAGGATCACTCCAAAAGATGCCAAAGCCAACGAGCCATATGCACGACACCACAGATATGTGTATTCACATGTTCATGCACAAAGACAGCTTGAGACTAGGCACTTAACTCTATTAAAATGGACAGAATAAGCTAGCACAGATTCAAATGAGAAGCTGGAGAGATGGCTTGGCTGTTAAGAGTGCTTGCTGCTCTTGCAGAGGACTGGAGTTCTGTTCTCAGCACCCACGTCAGGCAGCACACAACCAGCAGCTGGAGGGGATCCCCTCTTCTGACCTCCTATGTACCCGCATGTGAACTTACACACACACCCCACAGATATTTTAAAACATTAATTTTGAAATAAATTAGTATAGAATCGTTATTATTCTATAGATTATTATAATCTATTAGTGTTAGAATCTTTGCAAGGCCAAATGACCAGGTATATCAGGTCTGCTTTGATATTGATACACTGGAAGGTGTACCTAGACACACTTTGTTTTTTTTTTTAAAGTACAAGGTGCCACTTATAGAAATTAACCAGATTCAAGGAGCTACCAATAACTTTCAAAGCTTCAATACCAACTGTCTGATTGAGATGAAACTAGACTAGGAACCAAGTATTCAAAGAGAGCTTAAAATTCAGTAGTTTTAAAACTTTAGACTATCTAGATGTCAACTGTGCCCAAGCCAAGGGAGCTACAGTGTCAGAATTATAACATATTTATGTGAAAAGTGGCACCACAAAACTGGAGGAACATAGACAAAAAACATGTCTGAATGTGCATTCCCAATAGCGGGAAGCAAACAGAGATGCATTAAGAATTTCAATGAAGACTTAGACAAAGATTTTAGAGAAAGTAAATGAAAAACAGTAAAGAAAAGAGCATCAAGAAAGGAGTAAGTCTCTAGCAAGGACAGTGAATACAGCTGGGAATTGAATCTCTGAAAAACAGATTTAAAACAACAACAACAACAACAACAACAAAAGACACATGAAGAGTAACACTAGGAAGAAAAAGCACAGACAGTAATATCAGCAATAGCAGTACAGTTATTAAAGTATATTAATCTGATAGTCCAATTAATGAACAGAGCAATGAGAAAAAGAAATGCCACCAGGACTCTCCCAGGAAAGCCTCCTGTGCTTCCAGGAAGCATCAGCACAGGACACTATCCCATTCTATTCAGATGTTGTTTGATGATGTGATGGCTGGCACTGTGGCATCCATAGTGGGTCACGAGGAACCAGAGACACTGACAACGACATTGCTGAGCACCGGAGAAAGTAACCCTGGAAAAATTGTTACACTCTCCAGAATGGATTCAATTTTGTGAAAATATCTCTTGAATCCCAAAAGACTGGAATTTTGCCTGACCTCACACAAAGTAAATAATACCCTTTGAGATGATGTAAGAGCCTGTACTTAACCTGCTATCCTACTGTGTACTCAGCCTGTCTCTATTTAATCTGCCTCTAAGAGGAGGCATGGCAGTAGGAGTGTAAGGCAGCTGGTCACTTTGCAGCCACAGCCGGGACCCCCAGGGAGAGGGATGCTGGTTTTCAGCTCACTTCACTTCTTCCTCTATTTCTATTTTTATTTTTACTTTTTTAGTCTGTTTGCATAGTGAACCTAAATTCCGTCAAGTTGACATTGGAAGCTAACCATCATGTCTTCCATTTTTCAATTACATTAGAAGGCAGTTTAAGTATAAAAAATAATTTTGTGATAATACTCATTAATTTTCAGGAACAATTTCAGCAAAACCAGTGTCCTATAGAAATCAGCTTTAACATAAAAATGTGTCAGTGACACACTTTGGTGGGTCACATGGTCTTGGGTAGTAGTTTCATTCTCTCTCTCCCTCTCTTTAAGATTTATTCATTTTTATTTTGTGTGTATGAGTGTTTTACCATCATGTATATATGTGCACCATGTACGTGTCTGGTGCCCGTAGAACTTAGAAGAGGCACCAGATGACCCAGAAATGGAGTTACAGACAGTTGTGAGCTGCCAATGCCACCGAGTCGCTGGGAACTGAGCCTGGGTCCTCTGTAAGAGCAGTATGTGCTCTTAACAGCTGAGACAACTTAGTGGAATTCTTGTATTTCTTGCTGGATCTATTTCTTTGGGCACTGGAATTGGAGTCAGATTTTTATAAGATTTTTCTTTCCATACATTAGGACATATATGACTCCGGAGCGCCTGCGCTTACAAAGATAAAGAGGCATTATCAGGCCTCCCCTAGGGGAGTGTGCTGTGAGAACTTTTAAAGGTCTTCCTCTCCCTCTCCTTCTGTTGTCTTTCCTCTCCCTTCTTCCTCTCTCCCCCTCTATCTCATGTGAACACAACTCCATGGCCCCCTCAGATTGCTGACCTTTGGATGAGGCAGTGGGAAGCAGACAAATGTCCCCTGTCCCCAGACAGAACAGAAAGTACACACAAGATGTTCTTTTAAAACAGAACAAGGTGGTGACAGAGCTGAGGTCTGACTGTTCAGTCTCAGACTTGTTCCCAGGAGAAAGAACTCATTGGAAGATCTTTTAGTGCGGTTCTGGGTGACTCCTGCATGTGGCAATTAGACTTTTTCCCTCTGAGCCTCTGCCATCGACTGTGATACAGAGCTCTCTCAGAGGAGCCGGAGACAGCATAGTTGATGTGTGCAGTGTAAATCACTTCAAATTTCTCACAGGAATGCAAAATGTACATTAAATACCAAGTCTAGTGGTAAGGGAAGGAAAATAGAAGCTGTGAATCACGAGCGCAGCACTGAGGTGTCTTAAGAGGCAGGTTATATGTAACTGCATATACCACTGTAACTGCAGCTGGTAGCAGAGGAAGTAAAACAGTGTTGCTGAGGGGCTGGGGTGTGTTCTGGGCCAGGGCTCAGGGGATGAATGAGGCAAATTGCTACCCCAGAGTTCAAGCTGGGATACTGGACTGTGGCGATGATGGAACATCTTAGTTGCTCCAGACTGATGCAGAATCATCTGGTCTCTGCTTACTTCCTTTTCATAATGACATTAATGGCTCAGCGCCACTTACATTTTTATATTCGGCCCTTTTGCCATGGGATTTGAAACAGCTCCTATCAAGAGGTAGAATGTAGCTATGGAAACTTGATGCTGCATTCAGTCATGTGACTTGATTTGGCCAGCAGGATGTTTATGTTTGGGACACTAACAGGTGGCTAAAAATGCTTGTATTCTCTCCTCTGTGTTTGTGAGGACATGCTGCTGAAAGATGAGGAACATGGAGAAGAGACAAGTAACACAGGGTACCAGTCAAAACCAACCCAAGTCAACTACCAGCCATTGCTAAGCTGGACCAGCAAGAATAGCTGCCCAGCTGAGCCCACTAAAAATCACTCACTAGCACACAAGTGCCTAACAAACTCTGGATGCTGGATGCTATAAGCAGAGTTCCTGAGCTTCAGGTGGCTTGCCATAGAGCCTTGTTGTTGTTGTGGTTGTTGTTGTTGTTGTTGTGGCAACCAAGCGAGGCCCTGAAACTCACATAACAAGCTGAATCTGTTGTGTGCATCTGTATATATTGTCTATAGAGATACAAGAAGCAGAGAGGGAGCTGAGAGACAGAATTGTGTAATCATAAGTATGCAATGCAGTGGCAGAAACACAAAGAGAGAGACTATGCCTCAAAACAAAGTGGGAGGAGAGAACAGACTCCCAAAATGTTGGCTTCTGACCCCCAAATGCTGAGTGCTATGGCATGTGTACACCTGTGCACACATAATCGTGCACACGTGTGTGTCACACATGCACAATTTTTAAAAATTATATTTAACAGTTTTGTGATTGTTGATATTATAAGTCTGTCTGAGCAATTAGACTTCTAGGTTCATGAGTTTAGAAGACTTAACTGTCTCCTGTGACCTACTGTGGAGATCATGGGTGCTAGTTACACAATATTTAATACTGTGGCACAGATGTTTACTGAATGAAGATACTGTGTATCAGGTGCATCTATCTTTTTCCTTCTGTGAGTGATGGCTGCAGGTGAATGATACATTGTCATTCTGCAAGGGCAAACCTGAGTGCCAGAAGCTGCTTCATTCAGAATCACCTGAACAGGATCAAATGAGTCCTCTTTAGCAGATGCTACCCAGACCCATGATGGAACATGGAGTCACCTGGGGGACAAAATATCCACAGTGAAATTTCTGACTCTAGTGCCCTCTGGGGTAAGGCCTGGACTAGGCTTGAAAGACAGCTACCTCTGCTCTGTGCTTTTCCCTGTCCTAGCACGAATCCACTCCCTTCCCCCTCTTTATGCTTCTGCTGAGAAGTTGACTTCAATAAACCATTTGCATAAGATTTCCTCTTTGAGATTCTGCTTTCAGCACCCCCCCCCCCCCAGCCAAGAATGAACATAAATTCAATTTGAACATTTCTTGTTAAGCCAAGAAAGAAAACAACTAATATAGAACCTGGAATAATACCCACCGTGATACATCTTGGGATAGAGGCAAACAAGAACTCAGGTTTCTCAAAGGGCCCACACACTCACAGACATCTGATAATTTGGGGGTTGGTTAGAGTCTCACTGGTTATTAATACTAAGTCTTTCCAACATAGGATTCCTAGTGAGTAAATAAAATGTACAAGCCTATGTCAAGGATTCATCCCATCACAGGAAATATTTGTTCACATAACCGTACCACTGTACAACCAGACATTTCTCAACAGAACCTTCCAGGTGGAGGGCACTTGCTGCTTGACTCCACAGATTGTCACATCATCCCCTCTAGCTGCTGATTAAAGAAGACCATTAACAGTGAGGTGACAGTACCCAGGAAAATGCTATGACATGAGGTTAAAAGAAAACTGGAGGCCAAGTGTTGCATGAAGACAAAGTAAATACCCAGAACCCACATTTTGAAAAGCTGGGTGTGGTGGCGCCCACCTGGAATCAGTCACGAGGCTCCCTGGCCAGCCAACCTAGCAAACAAGGTAAATGGCACGACACTAGAGTTGGTCTCTGACTCCCACACATGTGCACACATACATACACACTAACACATACACACTCTCACACACACACTCTTTACACATACACACTCACACAAACACACATATGTTCACACACCACCACACACACTCACATACATACTCCTTACACATAGACACATTCATGCACACACAAATACACAATACTCTCACACATTCATACACACTCACATACTCATTTACAGTCACATGCACACTTATATACACAACACTCATACACACACTCACACATACACATTCACACACAGTCACATGCACACTCACGTACACTCTCATACACATTCACATGCCTAGACATAACAGGCGGCTTTGTTGTGTTTTTCCTGTCCTTGTCCATTAGTACTTCCTGACCTGGCTTATGTGACATAAAAGGGACCTTGCCACTGCACTGATTTCTGGGGTCTCAGAAGGGCTTCTTCAGCCTTTAGAGTAAGCTGATCATTGATACATGACATCTGGCCTTCAGTTTAAGTATTGTAATGAGAAAAGCCCATGTGTATCCTCTTACCAAAAAGTAGTTTTTCTGCAGCAGTTCCCAACTGTCCTAGTTAGGGTTTCTATTGCTGTGACAAGACACCATGACCAGAGGGACTTGGGGAGGAAAGGGTTTATTCAGCTTAGGCTTCCATAGCACAGTTCATCACAGGAAGTTGGGGCAGAACCTCAAGCTGGGCAGAAACCTAGAGGCAGAGGTCATGGAGGAGTGATGCTTACTGGCTTGCTCTCCATGGTGTTGCTCAGCCTGCTTTCTTATAGAACCCAGGACCACCAGCCCAGGGAGGGTACCACCCAAAATTGGCTGGGCCCTCAGCCATCAAGACTCCTCACAGGCTTACCTACAGCTGGATCTTATGGAAGCATTTCCTGTATTTGGGCTCCCTCCTCTCTGATGACTCAATACCTTGTGTTAAGTTGACATAAAACTAGCCAGCATGCCAACTTTGCTTGACAGAAGGATCAGGAATGGTGCAGCCCAGCAAGGAAGAACGCATTGACACCACGAAGACCTTCATTCAGCAAATCCCCACCACTGTGACCTCACTCCTACAAAAGTCAGCAGGCATGGAGTAGGGAGCTTAGATCTCTCCTTTACCAAGCTATGAGAGGACAGCCAGGGACGCTAAGTGGCAAAGCCAGACGTTTAGGCCTGGTAGGCATAGACAAGACTCCAAACTGCTGTCAGTGGAGATCGTTGACCAACACCAGGCATCCTAGGTTCCAACACAGACCATGCAGAAATGAAGCCTCCACCCATTGCTCTGTCTTGTTGTCTGAGGAGCCCTAGCAGAATGGAGACTTCTACCAGCACCTTGAGTAAAGAGGCCATATAACCTGCTCTGTCAGAAGTGGCAGTGGGACTCCCATATGACCAGGTAGTTCCTTACCTTTGAGCCAGGGAGCAGAAACACAACAGAAAATCAGAATGCCTATCCTTCTCCTAGCCTGTGCTCACATATGAATGAGGTCTGTGGTGGAACCTGGCCATCTACCTGTCTAGGTGGTTAAGATTCTCCCACTCTGGAATAGAGCCAGAGAATCAGAGCCTTAAGTAAGACTCAGTGTCTAAAAACCTAACATCCACATTTCAGTGAAAAGATACTTTTCACGGGGAGAAGGGAAATATCACAAAGCCCTCCAAAAGAATGAATAGCAGTAAACAGACACCAAGGTCAAGATGACAGAAATATTATAATTATCTATCTAGAGACAGGGTCTCATGTAGCCCAGGCTGGCCTCACACTCATAGTATAGGGAAAATGACCCTGAGTTTTGGACCTCCTTCCTTCACCTTCCACATGCTGGGATTAGAGGTGAGTACCACCATGCTGGGTTTTGTACAGTGCTGGGCATGGCACCCAGGGCTAGACAAGCACTTTACCAGTGGAGCCATATACGAACATCTTCTCAGATATGTAAGGCACCATCATAAAGACAATGAGTTTGCAGTTGCAGAACTCACTTACAGACATACAGAACTCACTTACAGACTTAAAGCCAGTCATCAGATACCCTGAGCTGGAGTTAGAGGTGGCTGTGAGCTGGGTGAGGATGCTGGGAACCAGGAACTAATTCCTCTACAAGAGAGATACATTCTCTTAACTGCAGAGATATCTCTCCCATCTTGCAAATGGAAATATGAGAACTGAAAAGGCATAGAAGTTAAAATAAAACAAACACAGATGAACAATAAAATTGATGATGTGCAGAAAATCCAGAGGAAACACAGAGAAAACAGGCTGAAAACAGAAATAATGACCAAAAACTAAAACCATGGCCAGACCCTCTAATGAGCTATGGGATCATGGCAAGGGGTCTCAGGTTTGGATCCATAGAATGAGGGGAGCGAAAAGGTGGAGATGAAAAAGTATGAGAAGCCATAACAGTTGAAAACTTAACATGTTTTTCAAATGACATATACCTTAACAACGAAGAAGCTAGATCAAATCCAAGATTCCCGGGAGCAGAGCTGTGTGGATGCCAGGTTTCAGGGTCACCAGCCCACCAGGCCTTGTTAGCTCTCCTATAGAAGAACCCAAATGATTCCATCTGTAATAGCAACACAAATAATTACTAAATATAAAACTGGGAGCCATAATGGCAAGGTATTCTGACTTCGGCTAGCCCAGGATGAGTCAGAATAAAGAACAGGCATGTTGAAGACACCCAGTGCTCACTAGTTTTGTGCACTTGGTACTTTTTTTTTTTTTTCTTTTTTCAAGACAGGGTTTCTTTGTGTAGCCCTGGCTGTCCTGGAACTCACTCTGTAAACCAGGCTGGCCTTGAACTCAGAAATCCGCCTGCCTCTGCCTCCCGAGTGCTGGGATTAAAGGCGTCCGCCACCACTGCCCAGCTCACTTGGTACTTTTTGCATGTATTTTGTGTGAAAAAATAAAAATGTTTAGATTAACAAGCTCTTCTCGTATTTCCAAACTGACGTGTGAATGAATCCTTGACCAAAATGTGGGACTTTAAGCAGAAATCTTTCTAAGTGTACAAACAACAGCAAGACAATGAAGATATTTTAAAAGTGACTTTTTAACTTTAGATTTATTGGAGTTCCGACACAGTGTAGCACTTGAGGTGGCTCATGATCACATCTGAAATGCTTGGAAGGCTGTTTGAATATGGGATGGCAGCTTAGCAAGTTTGAAATTGGGAGTCAAAGACTGCTTGAGAGTGACTTGTCAGAAATAGGATAGATTTATAAATACAGAGAAAAGATCCATAAATTGAGAAGGGAAGATTTAAGACTTAATCAATTATTCACTCTCAAATCAATTTAAGTGTCTGAAAGAATATTGTTTCTACATCTCTGACCCCAAAGATGTAAAACTGCTAACAACACTGACACACATCACACAAGCATAAGGTATGTCCATTACTGGTGAAAAGTTCTTGTAGAATTTTTCAAATTCCATTTCTGTCACTTTTCCAAGTCCTGTCAAGTGCCACTGGGTAGCTCTGAGCATGTGTGGATCTTCCCCTCCACGAGTGGAAGGCTTGTGTTTATTGAATATGTTTTTGTCCTGCAGCTGCCATATTGCCCAGGGAGAGCAGATGTTAGGCAAACATTTGTTTGAATTAAACTTAATTAGCTATGTTTCCATCCCCTATTTTTAAGTGGCATATTCTGGGAAGCGATCCTAAAGTGGTTTGGTTTCAGAGGATGAAAAAGCTCAGAAAAAAATAGAATTCACCAATCCTATTTTGCAATCTGAGATGGTGGCAATGCTGAACAGGATTTGACTCCATCAAGCTGTGGGGTACAGTTCCAGAAGAAAAGACAACTACTCGGACAGAACACATCATTTTGTATTCTCAGAGGAAAAAGTTCTGCCCTGTTGCCCCTAGCCAGTAAGGTCCTGAGGGGCTGGATAGCCTTACATCCTGCCTCATCTGAAACATCAGGTTTACCCTCACTAAATACCTCAGGTGACATCCATGGCTGGCAGCCACAAGTGAAAGACAAAATGGGAAACTTCTCCAAACTAGAATTTTAGATTGCACATCATAGCTGCAGAGATATAAAGAACCTGAAAAATATCACCATCAACTGGGCAATAGCATAGGAATGTAAGTTTAGATAGTGAAGACATTTAAAAGCACATAAAATAAACAAGCCGAGAACTAGTAAGTAGCCAGTCCAGTTAAAGACCTAAAACATGGGCAAGCATTTTGAGTTAGCAAAATGAAAGTGAACAGGCATTTTAATCATTTCTTGGGTAGTCCAGCCTATAAACAAAGTGGCATGAGTTTGTATTTACCTATTTCTTTAACTAGAATTCAATATTTAGCCTAAAATACACCTTTCTTGGGACAGTAGAGACAGCTCAGTGATTAAGAGCACTGTCTGTTCTCCCAGAAGACCCAGGTTTGATTCCCAGCACTCAAATGGTGGTTCACAACCATCTGTAGCTCCAGTTACAGGGGATCTGATGCCCTTGTTTGGTCTCTGCAGGCATGTATACAGACATACATGCAGGCAAATTATCTGTTCAAATAAAATAAAATAAAAATATATCTTTCTCACCTGTAATATTGACAGAGTCAGAGTATCTGAGAGGATTAATTAAGGTACCACAGTATGGGCCTGACAAGTGGTAGCACTTGATCATTTGGGATCCTCTGAAGTGAATGTGATGTATCTTAATAACCATGAGATTTAAATGAGCTGTGACCTACAATATGCAGCCACCGATGGGCCACATGTGGCTATTAATTACTATATTGAATGATTCAGTCTCTCTGTATATATGAACAAAGCAAGCATGCTCCTGCATGTGGGTGTGGACGTGCACACATGGTGTGGCACACCCATGGAGGTCAGAAACCAAAAGCAGGTGTTAGTCCACTTTCCACTTTGTCTGAGGCAGCGTCTTTCCTCCATGAGCTAGGCAAGGTGGTCTGAGAGCTTGTGGAGCTCTTGTCTCTGACTCCTATTTTCTAGACATGCTGGGATGACAGACAAGTAGGCTACTGCTCTTTTGTGGGTCCTCAGGATCCAGACTCAGTCATCAGGGTTGGGTTGCATGTGCTCTAACAATGGAGACATCTTCCCAGACCTAATAGTTCAGTTCCTAGTCATCTTTAGTCACATGGTTAATGGCTAGATAGTAGACTGTATCAGCATTTGCCATTGCCATCGTCACAGAGCATTCTGTTGGACAACAGAAGTGACAGATAGAGATGCATACAAATCAGAACTCCATCAGCCTAATACCATGCAAGTGAAATGCTAACAGGGAAAACTGACTGCACTTTCTCACAATCCCTGTGAGACCCTTTGTACCAATGATGGGGCATGGAGGATCATCTGCTCCTTGCTTTATTGTTCTGTGAGCCCCTTCAAACAGTCACCAACAAGGATGGCTTCAAGGATGACTTGATGTGTGCAATCCTTAGGGAGTTTGGTACTAGTACCTAGGATCTGATGCTCCTCCAACACACCCAGGTAGGGATGAGCTCAGAACCACAATGTGAAGGTTGATCTTGATACTGATGAAAAGACAAACTAACATGACTGGATAGGTTTCCATTGGCAAGTGTGGCCTTTTGTAGACCAGTAAGTTCTCATAGGGTTAAAATTAGGAAAAACATATCTCCTACCTTTTTGTTTCTGTTTCACCTTGATGCCTGCCTACACCTGCCCTTCCCAATTGGGAGACAATAACATGCCACTGGTTTTTGTTTTTTTAAATCTAAAGTAGAGGTTAATATGCTTTTTCTGTGATGGCCCGGATATTAATATTTTAGAGTCATGAGGTTTCTATGACAACAATGTGTGCTATTGTAGCACACATAGCCACATGACACACAGAAACTTCATTTACTCTAACAGGCCCTGTGGCCTTAGTCTAGCACCTTCAGGTCACAAAGTCTATGTAATACCACACCCAGCCCCACTCCACCAATATTTATCTTTTACTATTCTTATAAATTTTATCACTGTATTTTTGAACATATATTAGAACCTGCCAAGGATCTCATTAGACTTATAAATGGATAACTTAGAAGTGTCAAAAATAATTTTTATTCCCATTTGTATTCAAGTTTCCAATTTAAAAACAAACATAATTCTTCAGAGTGATTTTCTTTTCCTTGAGGAGTAAGCACAGAGAGGAAACAGACACACATTGTACAAGGAGTCACTAAAAGTGATGTGCAGGTCTAGTTAGGTTAGGTCTACCTAGGTCTAGTTATCTGGACAATTCCTCTGTTGTTTTACTAATTTATGAATGGAGACAGAACCGCAACAGAAAAGTTCTGACTGACAAATGCAATAGGCTAATTAAGTCAAAGAAATGGATGTTAGTAAGTGCGAGATTCAGAGTTGAATCTCTAAATACAATACTTGTTCTAAGAAACTGTGGCAGTCAGTGGTAGACTAACAAGCCAGTTACAAACCCCTGCACACCGGCAGTTCAGGGATCATCTTTAGACATTTAGACTGTCATTTCTTTTCACAAACATTTTGTGCTTTTTGCAGAGCCAAAGGACTGATAAGGAATGCTTAGGAAGACAGCTCAGTGGGAAACAGCACTTGCTGTGCAAACATGAGGATCTGAGTTACGATACTCAGCATCAACACAAATGCTGCACATGGCACATGTACCTGCAGTCTTGGCTCTGTAAGAGACAGAGATGGCAGGACAGCAGGATCACTGGTGCTTGCTGGCTATCAGTCTAGCTCCCGGCTTAGTGGGAGACTCTGCCTCAAGTGAAAAAGGCAGAGTAACAGAGCAGAACATGCAACACCTTCATCTGGCTTCTGTACATATACACACACACACACACACACACACACACACACACACACACACACCACACTACTGACAAGATTGAAAGACAACTATTTTGATATCTTTATATGGTTATAGGCTGCTAAGAAATTCAAAACATGGGACACACTGGAGAAGGGCACATAGGGGGACTTAGGAACAGACAGGACAGCTGTAGCAGATTCTGAGTACTGCAGGGTCTGTAACACAGATGCACAGATGCAGCATCAGGGATTTCAGCAATCCACACACACACACAATTGGCACTTAAAAAAAAGGAAAAGAAAAAGGCTTAACAGCTTATTTGCAGAAAAAAACGATTTGCCTATTATTAACCACTATTACCCCTTCTATAAAATAACCACACATATGGTTCTGTTTCTTTCCCCCTCCAAACTGGTTCATTAGAAACATCAATATACAAGATAGACACAGGTCTTTTTCAAAGAGCAAAACTTATACTGTTTATTGTTAGCTAACTGACGAAATTCACATTTACTTCTTTTTACTGTGCAAACTAGTTATTAAGATATCAGAGAACAGGAGATTTAAAAAGACCTTGTTAATAGTCTTCACCCCTCGCTGTGTCTGAGAAAAGCTGTAAGATTCGATCTAGTCGATGCTTTCTTTCTCTATGGCACATGTGGATTTATAAAGATGTTTTACTTTATCCCTCTGTGAAATGTGTGAGGGTATCGTTAAAGGAGCACAGCAGTGTGCCTCGCTATGCACTGGTGAACGGATGGGACAACTGTTACACTGAGGTGGCCACACAGCAGCGTTTGATTGCACCACTCCGCCCTGCCCACCATCAGAGACATATTTCTGGGCTTGTGTCTAATGTGTACATTTTAGTTCTTCACTGAGTCACTGCCACAGAAATGGTCACATGACAAGGCAGAGTGGTGCTGGAACAATCTGGGTCAGTGCAGTTTCTTAACTGGAGCTAGGACTCTGACAGAGGCTAATGTCTTCACAAGAGCAGATGGTGAAGCAATAGTGAACTGATAGAAACAAGAACCATGCGGTTAAATAGCACTGAAAACCAATTTTATTTAAAATGTATATGGCTATAAATTTATCAAAATTAAACAAAAAATCAAGTTAAGAAAATTCGAGTCACAAAAAAAGGACATTTGAAGGCCACATTCTCTCCAATGACATGTTTCATCTTTCTGTGACAAACTGGTAGATGTGAGGTGGAGGGGACAAAAGAGGAAAGCCTGACCACCACCAACAGCTTGATCTTCAGCGTGCCTCTTCATGAAATGGCTTAATCACACGGTTTCATAAAAATTGGCATTCAGCAACTCTGACACAAAAAGAAACCTTCCACCTCAAACCCATGACTAAGGCTTCTGGCTGTAACTCAGTGTGAGGCAGACAGTAGATTGAACATTAAGGCACAGGGTAAAATGTGTGCAATGTATATGTATTAACATGAGGTGCCCAAAATAAGCCACACTTTAGAACGTTCATGGGCTTTCTAAATGTACTGGAATTAGGAGCCAGTGGAGACTACTGTTCACAGAAGCTCAGGTGTCTTAGTGGTATCCTTCTAGAAGTCACTGTGTTAAATATAATCCTGTCTGAACTTGTGAGTGCTATAAAATTTTCTATTGTAGAATAAATGTCCACAGAGTTCTTGTGAATGAACCTAGATCTCGCTTCAAATATGGTACCTATGCACACTATCTGGCCACACTGACTGTGGCCCAGAGTTGGTAGACCCCGCTACTGACTGGACAAGAGGAGGTGTGAAATTATACGCAGTTATTTTAAAAAAACAAAACAAAACAATGACTACAGTCTAAGATCAGCCTTAGGCGCTCTGGACAGCATATTTGATAAAGTTCAGACTTAATATTTTTCACATGATGATCTTTGTGTGTATCTCCTTCCCTTGAGAAAACAATTGCTTTCACAGTGGTGAGGGACGTGCCCTTCTTCATGGGAGCCAGGGGGAGCCATCACTTCTTTGCCACACTGGCAACAGCTTTCTTGGCTGCATCCTCCAGGTCTATAGCTGATGTAATGGGGAGTCCACTGCTTTTGAGGATATTCTGAGCCTCCTGGACATTAGTTCCTGGAAGGGAGAAACAAGGGAATCAATAAATTAGTCTGCCAGTGGCACACCCAGTCAAGTTGGACAACTGGAATCCCAGGATGCCTGGCCTCCCTTGATGCCTACGATGTATGTAGAACACATGTGGCTTTTTACTGCCAAGCTCCAGCTTTTCAGATACACCCAGCTGACATTTTCAGCCCCTCTTCTTTTCACTTAATGAACTCTCATTAGAAAGACACTTCCTGTATTGTCTCTGGCACTCCAAAATGAGAAATAATCATCCTTCCAGATCATGCATAAACAAAAAGTTTCTCAGGCACTTGCTCAATAAATTTGAAGGAAGAAAGTCTGACCTGGATCTGTCTCTTCACTGAGTCTGGGAGAATAGGCTTGAAAGAGAAGGTGATGTAAGCATGTCATGAAACTTCCTGTGTTCCTATCCGGCTGCCAGGAGGACGTCTTTATAACAAAGGCTCTGAAATGCATGGTCATGGAGAACACACCTTTCTATGTGGGCACAAATAAGACCAGGCACTAGCTCAGCATGTCTCACTCAGAGACAATGGCCAGGTGAGTGGCCTGTGCTGATGAGGAAGGGCTGGGACACTGTGTCAGCCACAGCAGTCAGCAGTCGAAAGTGAACACTAGGCATCACGCCTTCTGCCAATGGCCCCTGGGTGCAATGAAGGGGAAGGAGTCAAAGCTCTCACATCTTCCTCGCATTTAGAGAATGGTGTTTAGTTAATCACTTAACTTCCTTGAGTTTCAACTTAAAAATAAAAACATGACTGCTTTGCTGCATGTATGTCCTTTCCCCATGTGCACTGTGCATGCTTGGTGACTGCAGAGGCCAGCAGATCCTCTGAAAGTGGAGTTACAGATGGCCATAACCCACCATGTGAATGCAGGGAATCAACCCCAAGTCCTCTGAAACGGCAACAAGTGCTCTGACCACTGAGATCTCTCTCCAGACCTGCAACTTCTTTAAAAACTGTTTATTCATTGACGGTTTCATAAACTTACATAATGAACTTTAGTTACTTTCAACCTGTTACCTCCTCTCACATTCCTCCTCTGCCCAAGACAATTCTTCTCAATAAGCCCCTCCTACTTCCACAGCTTCTGTGTGTGACCTACTGGGTTTAAATAAGGCTGCCTGCATGAGCCTGGGTGTGACATCATTTGAAGTATGGACACCAAGGAAAGTATCACTTCTTCTCACGGCCATATCATTGTCTGTAGTCTGTCTGCAAGGGGTGGAGCTTTAGCTTCTTTATCTCTGTGTATCATTATCTTCCTTGAAGCTAATATTGCCAAACAATTTAGATGCAGCATGTGATTTTCAACACAAGCTACAAGTAGGTGCTACGGCCCTGCTTTTATGGATGAATTAAATCAGAAGTGTAGAGAGAGAAAGGGGGTGGTGTGCCGATGTGGTGTGTGTGTGGCAATTGTACTGGGACAGTTGTACAGATACAGGTTGCAGAGAGAACAAGCTAGACACAGGTGAAGTCAGAAGGAGCCAGAAGATTAGAACAGATTGACAAAAGTCAGCATAAGGCCAAGCAGAGCAATTTAGTCAGAAGCTGAAAGAAGCTGGACTTAATCAGTCAGCCTGGAAGATTAGATTATAAGTCTCCAGGCTTAGGCCTAGGGATAGTTAGAAGAGAGAAGGAAAAGCTGTGGGCACAGCCCAAACACACAGCTTGGGCAGGGCTCTTATTTCATAACTTCATCTGAGAAAATAAAGCGACATTTACATCTCGATTTTACTTTTAGCTATGTTACCAGTAAGGATAACCCCAGGAGGCACCTTTTAAGGATGACAATGACTTCTTCAGCCTAGATACTTGATTATAAGGTGGAGCTCAGCATCTGACTTACTCACCCTCCCAGACTTTATGTGAACAAGAAGGAAATGTCAATAATGCTAAGCCGTGTGTGTGTGTGTGTGTGTGTGTGTGTTAAAGACAAGGCCTCTCATTGGCCTAGAGTCACAAAGCAGGAACCCCAGGGACCAAAATGTCTCCACTCTCCTGGGTCGGCATTCAAGTAGACAGCACTAATACCTGGCTATTTTACGTGGTCCTCATGCTTGAATGGCAAGTACTTTGCTAACTGAGCCATTTCTATGCCCACCCATGTTTTTAGTGTTGTTACAGGGAGCTTCTACAACAGCCCTGGAGAGATCATTGACTCTGCCTCTTGGTGACCACATGCTCGTGTAACTTGTCCCCTTCACTGTGTAAGAATCTAGGAATGATGGGATATTACTGCTGAGATGAGATTTAATAGCCTGTGCTTTCTGTTTGTCTTGTCTGCTTTAACACTTCTACCATTTGCTGGCAAACTCCCCTATGGACAAAGCCCACTCGTCAAGCACCCAAGGGCAATCTGTAGCCAGCAGCTACTGAGTCATAAGGCAACCAAGGAACTGCATCCTGTTACTAACCATAGAAGCCATCTTGAAAGTAAACTACCCCCTTAGCAAGCTGTGAGGTGTGTGCAGTCCTGCAGAACACACTTTTCCTGCAACCCAGTGAAGACTGGGTGTGAGGACCGAGCTAAGCCACATCCAGATCCTGCCCTCAGATATCTATGATATTCACACCCTCCCTTCTTTTGCACCTTCAAATTCTGGGGTCACCTGCTAGACACAGACAGAGACAGCACAGATGTAAACCCTGTTACTTCATTACAGGAGCCCAGTGTCCATTCTGACTCCTTTGGTAAGGGCTGAGTGTGGGTTCCAGAGGCTGGGAAGCAGGTGTGCACCATGGCACGTGCTAGGTCAAAGGCTAAGGCATCGGCACATTAGCCTGCAGGTGTGGCTGTCACAGAGCAAAGGCAGAGTGAAGAATAAACCTGGCCTGACCTACAAGTACATCTCTGGACCAGAAGTTTAATGTGTCATTTCCATCCCTTCCATAGAGAAGTTGACTGGAATACCTTCCCTAAGTGGCCTCCAGTCACCCAGAGACAAAACCTAAGAAAAAGTACAAGAGCTTTTCCTTTCTGGCATTCTCCAGTCTCAGCACCCAGCTCCCCAGACCTCCACCAAGCTGTGGAACATAATTGTTCCAGGCCTTTCTCCTCCCACCTCATCCTGGTATTTTGGGGTTTAGCTTGTTTTTCTTTTTTTTTTGCTTTGTTTTTTTTTTTTTTTCACGGTTTCACCCATTTTGAGAATCATTCATTCAGAATTCTCTATTCACTATTACCTCCATGTGTAAGGACAAAATAAATGCTGATTTTTAAAAACCTCACATATGAAACTGCTTTTCCTTGGGTCCAACAGCATAAATAATTCAGGTCCTTAATTAATATCATCTGCAGCATCTGGTCTAGGAGTAGTATTCTCAAGGGGAATAAAAAGGATTGATGTTAAAATTCACAAGTGCCTCGGCAGGCACCCAGAGCGCCACTGTCCTTTGCCCTGCATACCCATCCACTCCCTCGAAGCTGTCTCCCCCAGTCTCCTGGGCATCCTTCCTTGCCACTACCGTCAATGTTGCAGCTACAGCAGGCTTGTCAGATGTGCTGCTGGAGTACTCCGTGATCTCTACATTGCAACAGGGATGAGCCCTGTGGGGCGGCTTAGTGACATTTCACACGGCTCCCTACACATCCATTTCAGTGCTAGATTTGCTTCTCAGGGTATCTTGCAGTATCAGCCACATGTTACATGTGAGCTGGCAGACTGGGTAAGGACAGCCACAGTCACAAATGATGATGCCTGAGAAGAGAGGTTCGGATAGATCCTTCTCTGATCATTTTGCAAATCTGAGGGTTCTCCAGAGGCCTTAGCAGTGACTCCATGTCCTGGCACTCCGTTTGCCCTGGCTACTCTCCAGGGCAGGCTCCAAGCTGCTAACAGTTTTCTTACCATGCGGTGTCCCAAGTGAAGAGAGGCCTTATTCTTGTGTTACATGGGTGGGTGGAGTCAGGGGACAGGGAGCCCTCCCCCTTCCTCCTGGCAGCATCTTCAGTGCCACACCAAAATACCTAATTGCTTCATAATTTCAGGATCTACTAAAGTGAATTTTAAATTATACTTGCTGTTCTACTTTAATTACAGTCTTAGTTATTAAGCATATACTAGCATGTGTGAAGAAGCAGGGTGTGCAGGGACTGTACATTCAAAGAGCCCAGGAATAAACTGCACTGCGCTGAGAAGTGGATCCGAAGAGAACTGTCATGAGCAGATGGAGATCAGGAGGAGGTTAGGGGAAGCCAACCTGGGACACAAGTGAAGAGGGCATTATGGGACCAAGCAGAGAAGAATGACCATGTGAGGAGAGGAAGGCAGGGCGGAAAAGGGGAAGAATCTGGGGGCTTGCCATGTGGCCTCTGCACCTGCCCTGTCCTTTGTCTTCCTCTCTTCTCCTGCATGGCTGGGGTTTGCCCACAGCCTGGCCTGGCCAGCAATTTCTACCATTTGCTTCCTCCTTCTGGTTGAGGAAGCAGCTGGAGGGGAAAAAGAAGAGAGGTCACAAAGAAAAAAGGAGCCAGTAAAAATCAGGTCTTGGGAAGCGAGGATGCCCTGGGCAAATGCGTGAGTTTCTCCATCTTTTGGGGAATGGTATTATTTGAACATCTGAGGCTTCTTTCTGCTTTCTGATCTCCATGGCTACATCTATCCCAAGCCCCCTTTCTGACTTTATTTCTAAATAGAAACCATCACAGCCATTTTAAACTCTGACAAGGAATTAAGTGTTTATGCCCCTGCACACAATTATGATGGAAGTTGATCACTTTCCCACATGTAAATGGTGCTGGTGACATGCTTTAATATTTATTAAATGCTGCCATGCTTTTCAGTGAGGCTGCAGGACAACATGCTTAATAACCACCCAAGCACATAACTGATCAACTGTCACATGACAGCTCAGCTGGCTGTCACTTCTGAATTCTGGCTTCTTGACAGGTGTTTGGCCATGTGGCTACCTACCTACTTACAGGCCTTGAGAATGACAGCGTGCAGAAAACCAAAGGAGGCACTGGCTCAACACAGACTCTTGCTCAGTTGCTCCAGGGCATGAGAAAAATAATCACATTAAACGTAAAAATGTCTCTGCTTCCAAGTGTTCTACAGTGGCTTCCTGCCACTGGGTGGAGGAAGAGAGCTATAAACAGAGACGCAGGGGTAATTTATCAATACACGTCTTGTGCTTCCATCATGAAGGAGAGATGACACTGGACAGGGCTGACAGGGCTTGGGTGAAGAGATGCAACCTCTATCGTGCCCCAAGTCAGGCCAGCCTTTACCCCAGGAACACGAAGAAAGACACTGTCCAGTACAGGAATGTACAGAAGCCTCTTCTGAATTACTACTTTTATAGGAATTCAGACGTGTGTGTGTGTGTGTGTGTGTGTGTGTATGTATGTATTTACATATGTATGCATGTATGTTTTTATATACATGTATGTGTACACATGTGTGCCCATGGAGGCCAGAGGACAACACTGAATGTATTCCTTGATCATTCTCTACCTTATGTTTTTGGACAGGGTTTCTCACTGAACCTAGAGTTTAATTTACCAAATTGGCCAGACTGGCTGGCCAGAAGCAGGCACCTGCTTATCTCCCTTCACTTTCCCACCCCACCCCGCCCAGCCTAGCCCTGCCTCAGCCCCACCCCACCCCGCCCAGCCCAGCCCAAGGGGTTCCAGGTGTGAACTGCTGCTGCACCCCTGCTAACATGGGCTCTCAGGATTTGAACTCAGGTCCTCATTTTTGTGCAGCAGGCACTTTACTATAACTAAGCCAACTCCCTAGCCTAATCTTTCAGGTTTTTTTCTCTTTTTAGAAGAATACAATGCCATTATTAAATATATATTGACTACACGTTACCAGATTTTAAAAGAGACTATGAAGATAATATTGAAAACAGTACAAGCTTGCTGTCTATATAAATATCATAAGACTTAATTCTCAAAGCAAATCTAAAATCAACAGCATTTTAGCCCCATTTCACAGATAAAGTAACCAAGGTACCAGGAGACTTGGCAGCTGACCTAATGATTCCCAGAAAATTGGAAGATGGAAATCAAAACCACATGTGGGCTATACACCGTGGAGCACCACACAAAAAAGAACATTGACAATTCTTTAAGCTAAGCCTTTACTTCATCTCACTGGGGGAAATTGAGGCTCAGGTACTAGGGAATATTCTTGGTCAAGCAATCAGTGAGCTATCACAGGCCTGATTCAGCCTCCTGTTCTAATTCAGGGCTGGCACACTAAGGCCTAGTGCAGCCCACAGTCTCTTTGCATGCTACTTGTAAGCTAAGAATAGTTTTCGTATTTTTAAATAGCTGGGCAAAAAATCAGAATAATATTTTGTGATACATGAAAATTACATGAAATTCAAATTTCAGTGCCCATAAATAGAGTTTTGATGGAGCAGGGCCAAGCTGATGTGCTTGCAGGCTTCTGATTGCTCTGCTATGGCAGAGCTAGGGCGGTGACACAGACAGTAGGGCTCACAGGGCCTGAAAGGGTTCAGTTCTGCTCTGAGGCTTCTTTTCTTTCCTTGGAGTAGAAACAGGACACATTCTACAAAGTAGTAGGCTCCTGGGGGTCCTGTGTCCGTGTGTCTTGCTCCTCCTTTCAAGCTACCATCAGGCAGAGGACGGCTGAGGTCTGGGCACTGTTATTTAGACAACGTTTTGTCTCTTTCTCTTGTTGTTCTTTTAGTAATGGGATAATTCAACAGACAAACTGAGAAAGAGGTCACGGGCACATTTCTATCCACAGTAGCCCCAAAGAACCTAAGTATCTAGGAATTAACCTCACCAAGGAGGCAAAGCTCTGCAACGAATTTTAAATCTCTGAAGAAAGACACTGAGGAAGAGACTAGAAAATGGAGAGGATTAGTAAAATTAATATTGTGAAAAATGATCATTCTACCAAAAGCAATTTATAGATTCAATGCAATTCTAATCAAAACTGCCAAAACATTCTTCACAGAAATAGAGAAAAAACGTAGCTACTTTATTTTCACTGTGAAGAAGCATTATGACCAAGGAGACTTATAAAAGGAAGCGTTTAACTGGGGCCTTGCTTACAGTTCGGAGGGTGAGTCCATGACCATTATGTCAGGAGCACAGCAGCAGAAAGGCAGTCATGGCGCAGGAGCAGCAGCTGAGAGCTTACATCCTTATCCAAGGAGGAGAGAATACAAATTTGAATGGCATGGGTTTTTGAAACCTCAAGACCCAGCCCCAGTGATACACCTCCTCCAACATACCCCACCTCCTAATCCTTACCAAACAGTTCCACCAACTGAGGACCAAACACTCAAAGACAGAAGAAGCCTAGGGGCCATTTACATTGAAATCACCATAAAAAAAATTCTAAAATTTAAATGGAACCACAAAAGGCCTTGATAGCCAAAGCTACCCCGAGTAAAAAGAACAAGGCCATTCCAAAAATTTAATTTCAAGGTATATCGTGGAGTAACAGTCATAAAACAGCCATATGGTACTGGCACAAGAACAGACATGTAGACCAATGAAACAGAACAGAAGACCCAAATGTGAGTACATACCACTAGAATCATCTGGTATCTGACATAGATGCCAAAAACACATTGGAGAGAAAACACCAACAAATGGTGCTGGGAAAACCAATATTCACATGCTAAAGAATGAAATTAGGCCTGCATCTGTTACTTTGCATGAAAATTAACTCCATGTGCATCAAAGACGTCATGTGAAAGTAGAAACACTGATGTCACTGGAAGAAAACATAGGCAGCACCTAACAGGATGCAGGTGTAAGAGAGGACTTTCTGAACAAGACTCCATTTGACTAGGAATTAAGGCCAACAATTGACAAGTGGGACTTCACAAAACAAAAACTGCAAGGCTACAAAAACAATTGAGTGGAGAGTAAACCCACAGAGTGGGAGAGAATCTCTTCCAGCTATATATTTGACAGAAGACTAATATCCACAACACATAAAGAACTTTCTGAGCACAGAACCAGAGGCAAAACACCCACTGTGCCAGTATCCCTCCCTTCTTTGCGATGACCTAAGCCTCAGGTAAAACACTACCTGGCAGTCAATGGCAGTCATATACAGGATTAGTAACAAGGGTTCAGATGTTATGGCTGGTACAAATCGCACAGTTAACATATTGGAAAGCTAATTTGTGCCTTACAATGAATGGCATCATGATTCTGTTACTTGTACATATGTCATTTCATGCATATGCCCATGTGCATATGCACATTCATGTCCATGTAATGTACTTGTGAAAAATAAAGGTATATGCCAAGTGTCTTCCTATATTACTCTGCATATTATTTTCTGAGACACAGTCTCAGAATTCTGAATCTGCAGCTCACCAATTATGTAGACTGGCTGGTCAGCACAATACTGGAATCATGCTGTCTCTCTTGCAGTGCTGAGATTACAGGCACATACTGCCACACTGGACTTCTGATTGGCTGCTGAGGGTCCAACTTGGACCCTCGTGCTTTGGTTGCAAACACTTTACCCACTGAGCCATCTCACCACCTCAATCAACACTATCAGGTTTTTTGTTCCCATACTACAGGTAAGGAAGTTGAAATTTCATACCTGGCTTTATTTCTAAGTAGCTGAATAACTTGATAAAGTCTTTGTCCATTTGACTTGAGATTCTTCACCCTTGGGTGAGGATCTAATCCATGCATTGTACGAAAATTAAGACTGATATAAGGTGGCCTGTGGAGCTGTACTACAGCCATGGTAAGAAGACACATAGGGTGAGGACAGGGTATTCACAGGACTGCTGTGGGAGTAGCCAGCATTAGCAGCAGGAAGTCTCTGACCAAGACGCAATCTTCTGACCACAAAAGCAAGGTTCAGGATCAAGTCTAATGTGTGTTCACTGAGAGCTAATCTTAGGTGCATATGCTTTTGCTTTCAATTATGTATCCCTCAAAAAAGGCAGCATAAATATTAATGCAAGCCATGTTCAACTGTAATATTAGACTAGAATGCAAAGAACTCTCTGGCAGGCAAAAGCAGGCTGCAGTACTTAGAGTACTCTCATCATCTATAGGCATAGGACAGATCTTTCGTTCCTTTTAGAAGTTTCATTCGTTCTTTGAGGATTGATCCAGTGTGTTCCTCTCCCATCCACCCCATTACCATCCACCCAACTTGTCTTCTTTTTACCACCGAGTCCAGGTAGTGCTGCTTGCACAGTCTTGGATGTGCAGCCTTCCATTAGGATGTGTTACCCTCCTTCTCCCAGAAGCTATGAGTTGCTAATAGTTTCTCAGCTATGTAGGAGTGGGCTTCAAGCTTCCCTGCCCCCTCCATGCTGGGATTTGCTCTGTCATGAGCTTGCTCAGGTCTTGTGCATGTTGTAAGACAGATCTTCCGAAGAGATCCTAAAATCTGCAAGGCCTTTCTTTTATATTTTTCCTTGAGTCTCCCCATGGTTTTCAATCCCTGTGTCCTCTATCTTATAGATAACGGAAGGTGACTGTGACCATGCCAGACCTTCAGTCTAAAATGCTGACCTGGACCTCCACTAGTCCTTGCTATGGTTTGGTTATAGAAGGCAGTGTCCCCTCAAAGACTCATGTGCTGTATGCATGCTCTTCAGTGTGGTGGTGTGAGGTGGTGGAAACTTGGAGTTCTAGTGGAAGGTAATTATGTCATAAGGACTTACCTAAAGGATTAATGCATGTTATAAAGTACATCATTACAAAAAGAGTGAAGCTGCCCTTGCTTCAGTCTGTTGTCTTTTTTTCCCCATGTAGTCTTGGTTGGCCTCAAGCTCTATATAGCCAAGGTTGACTCTGAATTTCTAATTCTGCCTCCACCTCCCATGTGCTGCGCCACAGGTGTGTATAGCCATGCCTGCTCTCTTGCCCCTTGGCTTGCCAGACCATCTCTTCCAAATGCAACTCTGCCATGTGTTGTCATCCAGGCTCTCAGAGATGAGCAGATGCCAGCAGACATGGAGCTAAGTAAAGCTCTTTTCTTGGTAAATTATCCAGACGTAGGCGTTTTGTCACAGTGGCACAAACGTACTTATAAACTGCCCAAGAGGCCATACCACTGCATTATGGTATGTGACTGTAAGTAAGGGAAATGCCCGAGTGTGGACTCTACTGCTAAGACTTTCCTTAAGAAAAACATTGTATTTGCAGAGCTGATATTGCTTGCCAAATTCTAACTTGACTCTTATGAGAAATTTACATGCTGAGCCCAGAGCTAGAATTAGATATGGATAATAGGAGGAATTTCTAAAATGCTAGGCCTTGTTGCTGGGCACTTTTCCACTTAGGGGTCTGCAAACTAGGGTTCATAAGCCAGACCTATTCCGGTATCTGTTTTTATACTAAAACACTTATTACGACCCATGGGCAACCATCTCTCCCTGCACTGTCCAGCTGCTTCAACACTACTGCAGAGAGCTGGGCAACTGCAGCAGGTTCATGTGGCCTCAAAGAGTTGGCTCTTCATGGGAAAGCTTACAATCAGAACGCCCAACCTCATGTCCGATGGACTGCACAAAGTTAGAAATTATCTCATTTGATTCTTTCCCAGTTTTCAGTCCCCACTTTGCTTCCTGTTCCCAATAGAATAGAATGCTGTATTTCTATGGAAGAAAATCCTCTGTATAATTTCATTCACTAATGGCAAATGGTTGGCTCAACAGCACCCGCCATTCCTTTTGACATTTGTAGTGTACAATCATGATTATGGAACCTCTTTCTCTGAGCTACAATGCATCAGGATTTTATTGGCACAGCACATTCGGCAGCCACGGTCAATGAGCAGAAGGTGGCAAGGGGTGAAAGCTATCTGTCCTTCCTGCTCTAAAAACACTGTCATGGAGATAGACTAGGAATAGTCTCCAGACTGGTCTCTGGACCAGTCTTATTGGCAGGGTAGACTCATCATCTGTAAAAAAGGGCCTACAGCTCCCTACAGGGCTGCTCCCTAATAGGTGTTAGTTATAGTAACTACAGTGCTACATGAAGAAGCTGAGGCATGGCGACATGAAGTGACTGGTCCCACTGACAATATCCAGAAAGTAGACAGGGAGTCTGCGTCTGCGTTAGATACAGTGGGCCTAATGCCTGCCATGCTTTATCTACTCTTTCTTAAAACTGCTCCTCTGTATGACAACGGCCAGAAAGGATTAGTCTGTCACAGATACCTCCATCCATCACCCCACTGCCCCGAGAGCATGGGGACACTGCATAATGCTGGGGTTATCGTCTTTGAGAAGACTTAGCTTACAGATATGACAAGGCTACAGATAGCCAAATGGCAGAAATGCTGGCTATGCACACTATCTATCTAGAGGTGAGATGAAGGAAACTTCCACTGCCCAAGAGAGTAGATTAGTGCAGATTAAAAGTTTCGATCCACAGAAGCTTTCCCTGTTCTGAGGAATGCTTGAGGCTAGCACCTGCAAAGTTGGTCTAATGATGATCAGGAGCAGTGGAGGTTTAAGCATTTTGGTATGCTTATCCATTCAGACCCGGTACCACTGGAGGCTAGAGTCCCTCTGATGCCACAGGTGGTGTGAGCAGTTGAAGAAGTGAACACTAAGGGGAAGGAGGGTCACTGGGGGAAAAGGTGGGGTGCTAGTGATTAAGGCAGAGGAGGGGAGGGGCATCACCACAGTGAAAGCGGTCCCAGGCAGGATGTGTCCACAAAGAATGCTGAGCAAGGGGAGTGATGAATAACGAGCCAGGATCCCGGGAGGTAGAGAGCAATGTAAGGTGTAGACTGCATAGAAGATGAGAGCCTGAAGAGAGGCTTGAGAAGAATGAGAATTCAACCCTGCAGAGTGATGCCTTGAGTAACCAAAGGAGGATGTGCTCAGGAAGGCTGGCGATGACACTTGCTAGGCACAGTACAAGAGGACAGAGCTGAGGACGAAGAGAAAATGAAAACACAACTTGGTCCCAAGCACATGATGGGAAAAAGCAGCCAAGAGGTCACTGAGACACCAGTAAAGGACACAAGTCAGGGATGTGGTCAGTCATGGCAGAGGACCCTGCCTCTGCCATGCATCACCTCCATCCTGCTCAGCCAGGTTCATCCCACCACTCAGGGATCATCCCATCCAGGGGCTCTGACCTGTTTGGCCCAGATATGAACAGAAAACACAGGCTCCAACATTCTGTATGAAACTCTTACTTTGCCACAGTCCTCATAGATTGTCGTGGTAGAAGGCAAAGGCAAAGTTACTTCTCTTATTTATCTTGTGGGCATATACTCTGGGATGGCAGCAGACTTGCAGAAGAGATGGCCACCAAGCAAACAGACACAGGTGAAAGCTTGGAGGCTGCTTTAAAATTCATAGAACTCTTTCCCCTGTGAGTGGAGTCAGGCTTTCTTTGTGCCCACACTGCTAAGTGTGCTTGATCTGCGTTCCAGCAGTGGTGGCATTATAGGGGATGAGGCAAGAGTCTCAGGGTACCTAAGACCCGCCCCTTTCAGAGAGTTAGGAAACACTACTGAAGGTTGTAAGGCATTGGGAGTAGATGAGATCTGAAGTAAATGCGTCCTGTTGGCATGTCAAGGACCCCAATGCCTCAAAGCCTTCCACTCCATCAGTGCAGACAGTCAATCGCAGCTTCCTCCTGGATCTTTACAGCCTGAGACTGCTCCCTACAGAGACTTCCCACTGAGACCAGCTAACATCTTTTCACTGTTGTAGTGGGTAAAGTTTCTACTGTTGAGACAAAACACTAAGACCAAAAGGCAAGTTGGGGAGGAAAGGCTTCTAATTACAATACTACTCATCACTGAAGGAAGTCAGGACAGAAACTCAAGCAGGGCAGGAACCTAGAAGCAGCTGATGCAGAGGCCACTGAGGGGTGCTGCTTACAGGGGATTGCTCCTCATGGCTTGCTCAATTTGCTTTCTTATAGAACCCCAAACTACCAGCCCAGAAGTGGCCCCACCCAAATGGGCTGGACCTCTCCCACTGATCACTAAGAAAATGCCTTACAGCTGGATCTCATGGATGCATTTCCTCAAGTGAGGCCCCTTCCTCTCTGATGACTCTAGCTTGTGTCAAAGTGACATAAAACAGCCAGTACACATGTGCTGTACACAATAACAGCGCTGAGTATCTGTGCATAGCAGGTGCCTTCTATCAGACTGCCTACCCCATCCCAGCTTTTCAGTATGTGTGTCTGCCCTTTCTTCCTTCCCATGCCACCCCAGTTAGGTTTCTAGCACCAAGCGGTGGAGGATTTGGCAGTAAGGGTAACAACAAATGGGGCAGGATTTTGGCTTCTGAGGAGCTTTGGTAAAAGAAATAAAAAATATTTGCATTGCTGAGACAAATCTTTGGGTGCTGGGTGGACAAACTGCATTGGAAGAACTGGCAAAAAGAGAAATGGAATCCAATCTACAAACTTTGTGGGCTTACAGTCATTATTATTAGCTGTTGTTATTAACAAGCTCAAATCAGAATTGTAATGTGCACCTGAAAGAAGAGCAAATTCTTCCTCAAGTATCCAACAGATGTAGGAATGTGGTGCAGATTTAAATGGGACAATAACAAGGAAGAATGCATCTTAAAGGAGAAAAAAGACACTGAAGATGCTAGCAAATCCAGATGCTACACAACTGTGAAAACGCGCACAGAATCTAAAGCTTTGCTGGAACACATCTGTCAATCATGATGTGTACATTTCTCAGCAGTACCCCAGACCATGCTGAATATGTCTGTGTACACTTCAGGAAGCTCATCAGAAACCCCGCTCTTTATCCAGCTAGAAACAACTGTTTACAAAGGCTCAACCTCTACCTGTCATGTGGCTGCTCAATTACCCACAAGTCTTTTAAAATAAAATCCTGTGTCTTGGCTTAAGTGAAACACTTCATGTATTCATTTGCTTAGTAAGGCAAATGAATGCTTGGGGTTATAGCTTCCTTAACCACAGGTAAAGACAGCTTGCAATCAGGATATGGCAGAGTACAAGGACTTGGTACAAAATCCACCAAAGCAAGCCTGACCTTTTTAGGCTATTTCCAGTGCATTGGTGTGGGCCAAGGCTATCATGCCGTGGATGGGAATGGGGGGAATGTAGACAAGGGTGCTGGGTCTTCCACACAGACAAAAACCAAACAAGCAGGCTGCTTCCTTTACTTAGAGGAAACAGACACTACTAACCAAACAGGCCATCTGGCTTTGGGAACACTTGCTATCTTGATTACTGGAGTCCTCACAGTTGTGCAGTTTAGACAGATCTGTGAGGGTGTGTCTGAGGCTTCAACAATGCTGGGTCAGGGTTGGTGCCAGCAGGGACTCGTGTTAATTCCTGTTGTGGAGAACCGCTCTACATACTCTGTTCCCCTGTGTCCCAGGTGAGATGGTCCCTCATGTCATTCTTCTCTGCTCTCTAGGCCATAGCCTGCTGGGATCCTGGACTTACAGTTCTCCGGCTTCCTGTTTCCTGTGTTCTTTCTCCCTGTACTTTTGCCCTCCACTTTGCTCTGCACATGGCAGCTCTGCCTGAGACTAGCCAGTGCTGCGGGTAAAGGCTTCAGTCTCCACTCTGCTCTATGGACTGCTGCACAGCCCCCACTCTCTCCAGGATGGTCTCTCATCCATGCAGTTCCTACTCATACAGATCCATCTCAGGGATGGATGCTGACTTTCTTCTAGTAATCCCCTCTTCTTCCCTGTCAATCATTCAGATCTTATCCTTCCACATTCAACTTGGAAATTCCCCATTTATAGTATTCATTTGGGGCTGGGCATGGCATTCATGTCTATAATCCTAGCACTCTGGAGGTAAAGGCAGGAAGATCAGGCGTTAACGGTCATCTTGGCTACACTAACTAATCTAAAAAAAAAAAAAAAAAAGTCTTAAAAACAAAACAAATCATTGTTTGTATGTATTAAAGATTAAATTACAATTAAAAATTACTTTTGAATTTACTTTTGAAATTACTTCATACTTCTAAACTTCCAAATTACAGTAGTCAATAATGAGTAAAAAAGGGCTGCCAGACACATCTGCACATATATTACATGTATAGAAAAGACATATACATCCGTGTGTGTGTGTGTGTGTGTGTGTGTGTGTGTGTGTATGTGTGTGTATGGATGCTGCTGCATGGATAGATAGACAGATTGATGGGAAAGACAGATTCCAGAGTAGAATAGGGAGTACCAGTAGCTTAGAGAGTAGATAAAGACAGAGACAGGCTAACCATTGGGTACTAACTGCACAAGATAACTATAGATATCAAGGTTATACTTTTCATAAAGCCAGAATAAAATCTGTTCTCACCATAAAGAATGATGTAGCTGAGGTACACATAGCTTCACTTGATTAAAAATTATACAACATATACATGTTTTAAACATCCTATGGTATGTATAGCTATTGTGTTTTCATGAATTAGATTAAAAATAAAATTAAAAGTTAAATGAGGGACATCATGATGAAAGTGGCTGAGCCACAAGAATCTAGCTATGAGGCACACACTTATAGGTGTCTGTATTTCCTTAGCTGACATAGTGCTGACCTGCTTCTCAGTTTTGTTATGGGGCCTTTCTGGTTTGTATCTTCTCCAAATTCTGCATTTTGTTATTTATGGTCAGACCACTAAGTAGAGTCAGAGCAAAATGCCTTCTGTTCCCTGGGTTTACTGTGTGGTAAGCATGCAGTTTGGGGAGGGTCTGGTCTTGGTGTTGGTTGAGCACAGGTGTTGCACATGGTCTGGCTTGCACATCTGCTGGGGTTGTGTGAGAGCCTACATCTATCCAGGAACACTGATCACACAAGATGCCAATTTATATAGCAGACGTAGAGAAAACCAGTTACTACTCCAGAAACACCAAGTTCACCCGATTCTTTCCTCTTGATAAAAGGTCCTTGTGGCACAAGAGAGACCATCGAGTCCAGGAAGGATAGTGGAAAAGGTCACCAGGGACAGCCTTGCCTACATCAGTTAGGAGAGACAGTAGTGGCTTTGGGCTGGTCTTGAGTCATCACTTTCACTTTCAGGACACAGACAGTTGATTCCATCAGTGTTTACGTTTTCAGTGAGTGATGCAGCTTGGGCCCCAAGACTGCTGCTGAGAAGACAGGAACAGGTCCTAAGTCCTCGAAGCCTCACTCATGCTTAGTGTACTGCCTCATCTTGTCATTTTTCTACTTTATTTCTCATGTTAACTTTTTACATCTCTACTCATCCTCCTTGATGTTTAAAGTTCTATGACCTGTGCGTGGCATTTCTTAATAACTGACTTACTAATTAAGAACCACAGGCACAGACTTTAGAAGAAATATGATTGTCTAACAAGGTTAGAAATTTCAAAGCTTTTCTCTCTTATCTCAAACAGACTTCTAACACAAACACCAGAGACAGTTTAGGGAGCTACTCTGGGATGTGCTAATTTGCATATCTTTACATACATCCCTCCAGGTACTGTGGAGCAGCAACTACTCTGGAATGCTAAGCACAATGTGAAGATAACACAACGGCTGTTTTTACTTTGTGCATGTATGCTCATGTGTGTGCATGTGTGTGTGCTCACAGGTGGAGGTCAGAGAAGCCCTTGGCTATTGTTCCACAGGTCCTGTTGCCCTTATTGTTTGAGATGGGGTTTCTCATTGGCCTGGAACTCATGAAGCTGGCTGCACTGGCTGTTTAGGGCTTCTCCTGTCCTCCTCAGTGCTGGAATTATAAATGTATACTACAATACCTGGTTTTTTTTTTTTTTTAAATGTGAGTCCAGATGATCTAACTCAGGTTTGTGTGAACACTGACTGAGTTATCACCCTTGCTCATTTTCAATTTTCAAAGAAAAATTAAAAGGAAGCAATTTCTAGAAATGTACAAATAATAATTGTATACATAATACTTATGGGCCCAGCGAGGATTGCTAAAAGAAAGCAAATCCACTGCAGGACTACTTCTAATTATTTCCAAGTGTCAGATAATAATGGGATGTGCTCAGAGAGACCTATTCCTGCCTCAGTTGGCTTTTACAACACGATGGTCAGGGGTCATTTTGAATCTAAAACCAGTTTGACATCAATGTTTTAATCAGAATTATAATGGATATCAATGACCTCATTGGCCAACTTTCTGTACTGTAGTCTCACTAATCATTGGCTTTTATTAGTTTCTCAGGAATCAATTATGTCTCTATACTCCTACAATGAGTTAATTCTGTGGAATGTTCTGCTGTGTACACTCAATGTCACTGCCTGGAGCTTCTGCCACCCTACTTCCTCTCTGGAGTCAGTATTTCTGTCAAGTCAGGGACATTCTGGTTTTAGGTCACAAAGCAGGCAGGTTCAGGTAAGGAAAAGGCAGTGCTGCAGAGAGAGAGAGAAGAGAGAGGAAGGAGACCATAAACAGGCT
>JADRCH010000017.1:1918866-1984732 GCA_019843965.1 Rhynchomys soricoides
GAGAGAGAAGAGAGAGGAAGGAGACCATGAACAGGCTGCAGCTCTTCTGGCCTCTCCATCAGGGGATGGGATACAGTGCTGTCAAACTACCCTTACACTTACGTCATCTCCAGGAGAACTCCACCAGCACAGAACCTGGGGAATCTTGGCTGCCCCCAAAGTGATACAGAAGAAACCAACCCAGTGGGGCTGCTGAATTTTATAACCAGAATGCAATGACAACGTGGATGGCTTTTAGGAGTTTTCATATTAAAATGCTTTTCAAATATGGGAAGGTTCTCTCTGCTAAACTGTCATGTGGTAGTCATGACTACCACAGTAAGACTGGGTTGGCACTGGCACGGATGAAGAGGCTGCCATGATCGTCATGTGTTGGTGGGTGAGGCTGTTGGTGCATGAGAAAGGAAGGCAAGGGCCACCTTGAACTAGCGGTCACTGAAACCCCACCACACACTCTCCATAACAACTGTCTTTCAAGCAATGGAGAGTAAAAAGAATATGCATTTTATTACACCTCAGCTTTTGAGCATTTTTAAATGTCTGACTCAATCAAACAGGATATTTACAGAAGGTTCTTCTGCACCTGAGTAACAGGCTCAGCTACTCGGTTAACTATGGCGGCTGTCTCAACGGAGTGCTTCTACACCCAAGTATGGGCCAGAGTCATTCCCGTGGAATGTTGTAACTATTTCGAAGACCAATCAACACACTGTGGCTATTCAGACTTGGTTATCTGGTGATATTTCCTCAAATATGAGTGAAGTGAACTTGTCATTTCAAGGGTAACTGTTTTGTAGTTGAAGATAAAATTTATATCGCAAACTATTTAAACCCAAACTCTTGAAAAGTTGCATCTGCCTCTGTAAACTTGACAGATTCCCAACACCTTAAGAGCAGTCCTAATCGGAGCGGTGTTGATAGTAACAAACATGGATTTGGGGGCATTGTGCTTTGAAATGTCAACCTTTGGAATGTATGCATAAATGAAAACAGTTATCAGCATGAGGTTATGGAGCGTGCATGGGTGAAATCTACTTGGTGTGAGACACACCAAGGGACTGAAAATAGGTGAGTATGGGAACTTTCCCAGACACGTTCCTAGTTCACTGTGACGCACCTTCAGTCAAACTGGCTGAGACTTACACTGTAATGCCAAGGAAGAAAGCTCACAGATCCACAAGAAGCTGACTAAAACACCCCAGTTGGGTGTGGGGCTGTGTACCTGGAATCTTAGTACTTGAGAAGCTGAAGCTGGGGGATTTTGAATTCTAGATTAGACTGGGCCAAATAGCATGTTCAAGGCCAGCCTGGACCTCATAGGGAGATCCCATTTCAAACAAAACAAAAGTCAGAAAAGGCATTCATTCCTGAGTCCAAATACATGTCTCTGAGGATAGACAGACATTCTCCATATATATTGAGACAAAGTCTTATGGGAGTTAATAGAAAAGCTAGATACGTAAGGGAACTGAATATAGTTACCAGTCTTATTAAAGATTTAAAAACTATGTTTACAAAGATAATATACATACAAATAGACACACATATATATGCATATCATCTCCCTTGATCTGTGGTTTCTTTTCCCACAGTATCAGTGTCTTACAGTATTCAATCATGAAAACATTATTTATCTTGACTTTTTTGAGAGAAAGAAACCAAATTCACTTTTTAATTTCACTATAATATTGGAATTTTCTATCTTAGTTCTAGCTATTGTTAATTTCTTACTGTGCCTATTTTATAATTTGATCCTACCATAGGTTTGCATGTAAGAGAAAAGAGATCACATATGCTGCGTATTTGTACAATGGCCTCTATAACACAAGGGTTTTAGCTCTGAAACCAGCCTGGTAAATCTGGGTAGTCCTAGGCCCACACTGTCTGAGGAATTGCAATGGTATTTGCCTGCCGGAGTCCAGAGGAGTCCTGCAATATTGTGTCTGCTGAATCTTATTAAACCTAGTTTTCTGGAGCTTAGAAAGTACGTGGGTCCAGAGCATGCTGGGAAGGGAAATGAGTGCTGGAAACTCCTGTGACTCACCTTCAAGCCGGACTACCAGTGGCACCTTGAGCTCTAGCTCCCGGCAGGCTTTGGTGATTCCATTGGCAATGATGGCACAGTTGACAATCCCACCAAAGATATTGACGAGAATGGCTTCCACCTGAAATCCCAAACAGGAAGTGCCGTCAGCATGTGGCAGCCAACAGCCTCAAACCAGCTAGTCAAATAACAGGGGTCATTAAGTAAGACTTCTTGATTTGTCACTTTTTACACAGAGCAAGAAATGCTAAAAAACAGACACAAAAATTAAACTTCAGTAATGAATAGATAACAACATCTCATTATTAACTCACATTACCATCCAGTCTTACGAACTGAGACAGAACCCAAATGCATCTAATTTCTGACCATTTTTCTACTGTATCCTGCCCTCTGGGTTTCTTAATTACTGATATTTGGAACTGGTTTAAGGTTTTTGTTTTTTGTTTTCACATGAAATGTGTCATTTAAAAATTCATGCATTTATTTTTCTTCTCTTTATGATATGCACTTAAATTTTGTTCTTGTGCCTAACACAACCATTTTAAATGCCAGAATTTAGTCTGTGCTGTTTGCATTAAAAGGTAAAGACTATAACCTTGCCATGCCTTTTAATACCTTTTAATGTGCTTAAGGCACATTCTCAAAATCCAGACATAATTTAACTATCTTAGACAACAACTGTTTGGATTAAAAGAAAAGATAAAGAGATAACATTACAAAAAGAGCCAAGCTACTAACAGGAATTTTTCAGAAATGTAAACTTAAACCCATCCTGTTCACCTGCTTGTACAGATTCCACATTACAGGCACGTGGGGTAAAAAGAATATTGTACTTGTCTTAACTTGATAAATGTGTATAAGAAAATCCTGTATAATTAACACAAAGAATGAGATAATGAAAAGAATTCATTACTTAGATTAATAGATAACACCCACAGAAAAGAGTTATTCATCAAGCTTGAGGCATCAAAATTCCAACAACGCAGTGGCAATTAAAGCATACTACACTAATTGTTAAGCATGTATCTATATGCTGCATGCCATTTTAGATCCTATGGGTCCCATATGATAAATTAACTACAGATAACAAAGGAGAAAAGAGTAGATTACATTTCTAAAGCACTTAACTCTACAATGGGTCATTACATGAATTCTTACTTCTCTTATTCTGATTCCCCCAGAAACCTGCTTATAAGTACAGTGAGGTTGGCCATTTGTAGTGGCGAGAGCTATGGGGCGGTGACGGACACATGGCCAACACACTGCGGTGGCACTGCTTAAAAATCTGCTGGTTGTTCATCCATGGTGGTTGCTGAGGCTGCTATATAACTTCTCTTGAATACGGTTTCCTCATCTGTAAGAGAGTAGTAGTCCTTGGTCCACAAGGCCCCTGCAGGGTGTCAATGAGATGATACATGTGTACTATTTAGCAAGTTGCTCTCAGCTTATGTACTCGTAATTTTTTTCCAGCAGGCAATGACACTATTGGACAGATTATCCAGGCTGTGAGTAGGATAGCTTTGGCTTAGTCATAGGAGCTCAGTGACTAAACTTTAATAAAAAGGTAACAGCTTAGCAATAAAATAAATAAGCAATATTTTCAAGTCAATTAGGAACTGGGGGCTACTCCCAAGAAAGAAACCTCCCATTTCCATTCACAGCAGGCTAACTGGTAAGCAGAAGCCTGCTTTCTAATGGCAGCCATTAAATGCTGTTAGCATTGATGCTTAATAGAGCACTAATTTCCAAATAACTGTGGGATGGAAGGGAACTTGCCAGAACAATAGAAGAAAAGTGCTTACAAGCAATAATTCCTTCAAGAGCCTTGAGACAGAACTGTAGAGGCACACACTAGCATTTATGAGGAAAAATTGGGCATTCCAGTAAACACAGACTGGTACCTGTGACCTCTACAATGTAAGGAGGGGTTCATGTGTCAGGATCACACTGAGTCACAGGGAGTCAGTGCGCTTCATCTGAAACTATGTGACTGTTCTATAAGTTCACACAAACTAAAGGTGAGTTTATCTAAACAGCAGGAGTGGACAGGGTGAGAAAGAAGTGATGTCTGTGACCCTGTGACAATTCTACTTAGTGGGTGAGTGTCCTGGAGTGATCATCAAACACAAGCTGTGAATGTCTCAGTGGGTGTCAGGTCCCATGAGCCTCACATAACAGGGTCTCAGTGTGCTCAGCTTGAGCCCAGCCTTAAACACAGGTTCTCCTTCTAGAATAACCTTTATCTAAAAGGAAAGCAACACTCAGCCGGTGTACAACCCAAGGATCTTAAGGAGGAGGATGTAACTGGACAGAGGCAAACATGGCACCCAGTGTAACGCATGGAGGCATGTCACGCCTGGCATGGGAGGTAACCTGAGGCAATGCAGGGCAATGTGGCCCAAATCAGGGCTGGGGCTAGGAGAGTGGATTCTCTGGCGGATTCCTCTCCCAATTCCAGAGCTGAGTGACATCGAGGTTTGACAACAGCTTCTATGGGAGGCTTTTCTATAGGAAAAGCAACAGAAGATATACATAGGCTGCATGGTTTAGGAGACTGGATCTGCTTGGGACACACAGTGTCCCGTAGTGCCCTGGCAGTGCCTTCTGGGTTGTGGGGAGATCCTCTTTCAGCAGGCTTTGCAACTCTCTCAGCTTCCTCCCCACTATAGAGTAATTTGCTGCAGTCATGCACTTTAATGGAAATCTGATTTAAAGTTTCACTCTGGGCCAATTTCTATAATTAAGTACTGTAATCTGCAAGCTCAAACTGAGAATGAAATTAAGACAGTTTAAAAATGAAAGCCTTGTGACATCATTATTATTATTTAGCATTTATAAAGCATGTCACATTTTCAATGGGTGCTTCACAGATTCATTCATTTTACAACCACAGGCTGCTGTTCCAGGGTAACAGCTAAAGCGGCTTCTTAACTTTTTACTGTCTGCTCTCAAACAACAGGAACACAACCCTTTCCTCCCGCAGGTCTCTGTAAATACACAGAGCTGCTCCTAGCAGATTCTGAATGCTTAAAGAAACAGGCGTTTCCAAGATTTGGGTGAGAGTCCTCAGAGTTGCTATTTACTGTTGCACAAAAGTAAAGATCATCTAAGAAGGTGGTGAAGGTGCCAGAGAGAGCCCAGGCCCCTAGGTCCCGGACAGCTGCCCAAGCAGTGGAGCCTGGAACAACTGCTGGCAGCTGTGCAGGTGGTTGGGTCATCCAAACGTCAGTTCTCAAATGTCTCTGTGTGTTTGAGCTTGCAAAACACATATTGACTACAGATTATAGTCCATAATTGAAAGGATGAACTTTGAAAGTAAAAACACTGCAGCCATTGCTATTTGTTATGCTCCCAAATAAACAAAGGAAACAAACAACAAATACTAAACCCAACAATGAACTCCTTTGCTGCAGCGGAAGATTCTTACCCACTCATATATGCATATCTGGAATCTTCTGGAAGTCCTGCTAGATGTCTGAAGAGCATGTCTTTAAATGCAATGTGGTAATAACAGAATGCATGTGCACATATAGCAGTGGAGAGCTGCAAAGGAGTTGTGAATTCAACTATCTATGAAATTTTGTTTTAGGATACACCTTTAAGGGAAGTCATTCATGTAGGATGAACATACTAGTTTTCACAAACAAACTATTCTATTTACTAGAAGATGGAAGGCTTATTATGTCACATGATTGACACATGAGTATCACACAAGGCAGGTATAATTTTTACCCTCAATTTATAGACAAGAAAACAGAGAACACTGAAAACCATTGAGGCTATCTATAGCTTAATGACTAGCAAGCATTCTTTAGAGCTATCAAAATTATAAGTCCCCATGAGACATGTAAAGCTTAATATCTTATTATTGATAACACAAATTCAACCATCAATATAGGAGGTACATAATACCCTGCATGTGTCAGATTATGTGACCAGTATGTTGGGCTCAAAACCACTTTCTTTTTCTTTAGTAGTACCAGGAGTCCCTTTTATTAAACGCCAATGTTGCCAGTGCTCAAAATTGAGCAAGCTATCTAGTTAATAAACATTCTTGAGGGTCCACTCTGAGCTAGGTTCTCCTTTAACCATCTAGATTGGCAGGAAAATGATTTAATCAGGCAAACGTGGTCTTTATCTGTATCTGAAATTGTAAACTCTGCTAGGCTGTGGAGAGGAGGAAACACAAATACCATGAGAACCCAAGGGTATGATGTTAGAGTGGACAGGCCTCTCAGGGGTGGAGACATTAAGCTAGGGCTACAGACAGTCAAGGGGAAACAGGTGGTCAAGAGCAGGGGAAGATGATCAGAAGTGGGCACATCTGGGAAAGGCTGAGGTACTGGAAGAACTGTGCCTCTGAGAAGTGAAGAGAACCTGAACCAGGGGCTGGGGTGTGGGAAATGAGAGGCTGCCCCTCCTCCAGCATCAAACCATAAAGGCTCTTGGGGTTCACCATGAGATGAGCATTGAGAAGCCTGAGGATTTCAGGTACCTACCTAGACCTCACAGAAACCAGGCAGGAAACTCACACATATCCAGCATCCAACACACATTTATACTAAACTCACAAGACATGATTTATTACTTCTATTTATGGTCAAACTGAGGCTCAGGGAGAAATAAGGGAGGCCAAGCTGTTCATAGTAGTCACAACTCACACCAGTGTCTGTTTTCATACACTTGCCACAAGCAAGAGCCAGCAATCTTAGGGCAGGCAGCTAGCAATGGGCAACAGGAATTAGTCCATTCTATTAAGGGTGAAGCAGTAAACCTTCTGGGCTCAGCGAGCCCAGTTCTCTTACAACTACACAACTTGGTCATTGGGACAAGAGTCAGTAGTACTACATAAATGAAGAAGTGTGGCTGTGTTCCAATAAAGTTTAATAAAAACAAGCAGGGGCCGGTTCAGCCTGTAAGCTAACTCCTGAGATAAGCATTTGTTTCAGCTCTCAAATCAAATAATGCATCTGCGCTGCATTATTTCCTTGCCATCACTGACAACTGCAGGTGTCCAGGCTATCTAAGAAGACTGTAGCATAGGCTTGCCCATCCCAATCTACTACTCCTTAAAAAGAAACCAGAACAAGCGCTACACAGTCAAATGTAACACAGTGACAAATCAGTCACACAAACGGAACCCTTGCTTTTCTTTACTCTTTCCACCCTGACCATTGCTGGAAGTGAACAAAGAGAAAGGTTCTGTGTGTCATGGCCATGTTGCAATGGCTGCTACAAATGATTAAGCACTATGCTGTGTTTAAAGATGATACAGAAGGCGGGGGAGGCTCTGTTACTATGCTATATCCAAAATATGCGGGAGCAGGTTGGGGTATGGATCTGTTACTAAGTTCATTTAAAATATGCTGCAGCAGTTTGGGGTTGGGGTGGAGCTCAGTGGGTACAGTGCTTGCTGAGCAAGCATGCAGACCTGAGTTTGGCATGGCAGCATGTACCTATAAATGTGATGCTGGAAGGGCAGAGTAAGGAGGATCCTAGGGCTCAATGTCACCCAGCCTAGTGAAACAGTAAGTTCTATGTTCGGTGAAAGACAATCTTAAACAAACAAACAACTGAATGAATAACTAACTAACTAACCAACCAACCAAGATGGAGAGTCAGAGAAGAGACCAAAGTTGACTTTGGCCTCTCCAAGTGTATGCACAGGTGTGCACAAATGCACATGTACAAGTAAATACATGCATATATCAACACAGGGAAACACACACACACAGACACAGACACACACACACACACACACACACACACACTGTAGTATATACATGAAGCACAGAAAAGCAGCTGCTGCTTTCTATTTCTGTCCATTCCAATTTGCCATGCTAATTTAGTGCCACTGCAGTGGGCACCAGCCCGATAAAACTCATGCTCATATTGGTTGAGATAAGGACCCTTTTTTAAAACACAGAATTGAATTCTGAACACTGTTGCTCTTGTCTAAGCATCTGTTTTTCTAGAACTGGATTCTCGTTTTTGTTGATATTTTCCTGCTGAATTCTAATCATGTCTTATAATCCATTGGCAACCAATGAAGGAACATAAATGGTGAAGGAAATTAGATGCAGCTTAGATAATTGATGTTTGTACGCCTGGGTTTAATAAGAATACTCTGCTAAATTAGAGGGGAGTCTAAATGGATTCAGTCAATAAGGAAGTGATTCAGGTGAGGAATCCAATCTCAGGCTTTGTTGTAATCTTACAAATAAGCAGACAGATCAGTTCATCTGGGTCAGGATTTACTTTTGCTGACATTTGGGTGAGCAGGTCAGGCCTGCTCTGCAGCTTGTGGTGTGTTCTCAGAGTTAGAACATGCAGTCATCTTTTGATACCACACGGACCAGTTCCAGGACACCCCCTCCCCAACCCTGCTGAAGGAGAAAAGCTGCAGATGTTGGCGTTTCTTCTGTGAAATGACACATTTGCATATCACCTCCCTGTGTCCTCCTGCATTCTTCAAAGCTTCTCTAAGTCATTTATGACCCCCGACCCAAAGCAAACGCCAGGTAAATACCTGTTATACTTTATTACTTAAACATAATGGCAAGAAAGAGCATGTAAATATTTAGTACACATGTGCCCTTTTTTACAGATTTCTATCCTGAGCTTGGTTTCATTCTTAGATGTGGATTCTCTATGTGGGCTGACTGCTCTTTCTTTGAGTTAAGGCATCCATGCACAAAATAGCAACAAAAGATCCCCCAAAGAAAACCAAACCCCAAAACATCGGGTTTTTTGAAAAAACACCACCCCATCTCCCTCTACTCTTTTTTTTTTTTTTTAATTTTCATATTTTATTTACATTTCAAATGTTTCCCCCTTTCCAGATCTCCCCTTTGGAACCTCCCCATTCCCTCCGCCCTCCCCCTGCCTCTATGGGGATATTCTCCAACCCACCTCCCCACCCCACCCTCCACCTACTCTTGTCTTCCCTCCTTGACATTCTCCTATACTGGGGGATCTAACACCCTCAGGCCCAATTTCAGGAAAAAAGGGAAATTCTTGTAGAGTGCTTAGAATACTTCCTAAAAAACATAGCCTGAAAACGCCCTCATCATCCCCGTCCATAGCAAGCAGCATTTTGGCATTTGAAATTCACCAATCAAAGTGAACACAACCATTACAACCCCACCTTTGTCAACATGAGCACAGCAGGGCCATCCAATGAGCTTTTGTTAAGGAGCCAAGTTCCCATTCAGTCTGACTTCTGAGGACATCTGGAGGGAACTAAAACATACTTGTCCTTCATCTTATTCTCTTGGGAATTCTTTTTCCTGGCTGATATCTTCCCATGAGAACAGGTATTGAACATGCTCATGGGCAGGATCAATGTAACCAAGTGCCTGTTCTCTTTGCTGCCAGGAATAACCTGGCAAATACATGGAAACTTGGCTCTAAAGATACAATTCAGCTACCACAGATGCAGGTAATGGAATCAGCTTTGTTTCAAGCCAGTCTTCCTGCACTCTCTCTAGATGTCTATCACCGGTGACCCCATGGTTAGGCAGGAGCCCCTACTCTGCTTTGGCCCCACTATAAGGTATTAAGAACGTATTCTCAAGTCTCATTTTCTGATGTCCAAATATTGCTTTTAAATTTTATTGTTTAATTAAAATGAAGATGTCCTTTATAACTTTTAAAAATAAAGCAATTACATTTCTCCCTTCCCTTCCTCCAAGCCCTCCCATAGTGCCCCCCCACCCTCTTTCAAATTCCTGGCTTCTTTTATCACTACTTGTTGTTACATCCAGCTATGTATGTACTTGTATATCCTAAGTACTGCCTATTTAGTTAATCTAATGTTACTTGCATGTATGTTCTCAGGGATGGCCATTTGGCACTGGACAACCAGTTGGTGTGCTCTTCTTGGGAGTTCTCCACAACTTAAAATGCTTTGTTCATTTGTAAAAGAATTTCCCAGAGTTTTTGGAGTGCAGTGCCTGTTTAGAAAGAGCTAAAGACGGTAATCATAATAGAAAAGTAGGTCTTGGTCAAAACCTGGACTGTGGCCTGAGCTAGAAGGAGAATCCAACAAGACCCTTCTGTGCAGACTGATAACTGTCTTCCTACACAGATCCCATGCCTTTGATACTGTTAAATTTGTAATTATGACCAAGAAAACTATAATGACAAAAATCTATCTTCAGAGAGAAAATGAATGCTCATTTTCAGGACAAGGTAGCAGACCAAATACTGAAGACACAGTGATCATATGCATTGTGACTGGCTGTTTGGAATGCTGTATTGATAATGATGATGGGGTTGCATCTGAGCTCCATGAGGGAGGCCTCTAACCTGTTACCAATGGCTGTCTGGGGAGTACCAGAGTTAAAACGATTGTATTATATAGTTGTCACCAGCAATCTCATGACTTATTTATGTTTAGGAGCATATAAACAAAATACATACGGCCTCCTAGCACCATGCAGGTCCAGGCAACCTTCCAGCACGAATGCGAGCTTAACAGGTAGGAAACAATGTGAATATTGCACCATATAAACTCTAAACTCATATTTCCTCCCCCAAAGTACATGTTTGCCCCTGCAAGTCTAAGTTTTCCAAAGTACGTTCTGTCATACACTAGGCATAGGTTATATTCCCTAAGCAACATCTTTCTCTGGTCAAATGACTTGGGCTCTGGATCTGAGCGGCTCGACAAACTCTCTGTGCTCTAACCTAGAACACCAACTTTAATTACTCTATGAAAAGAGTTAATGGGTTGGGAAATGTTAACTTGAGAGTTCCCAAGAAAAGAATCCAAGACCTGGGGTATTTGTGGTTACATGGCACAAAGACCTCAGCTGCATCTATGGAGATGCACTTTTCCCCTACCTGTGTTACATCTACGGTATCTGAAGAATGCTTTTACCCAGGAACAGCAGCCACGAGCACCCTGACCAGGCCAGCATGGCCTACAGCTGATTCTCCAGTGGTCAGCAAACATAGAAATTACGGCTGAGTCAACTATTTAAGGATTTTCAAGGAGGAAATTTCTCTAAACATAAGTATGTTGGTTGGGCTTGGGTTAAAAATAAAGAGATTTGGAGAATAACCCAGATGTGTTTTGAATCCATTACAGAGTCATTTCCTATATTCTTTTGACCTAGGATCAGAGCTAGAACCACTATTATAAAAACCACTTGGACATCCAGAATGCAAATGCCTGGGTTCCTGTTTTTGGAGAGTCTGTAATATCTACTGTAAGAGCTAACAACATGTATAATTTGGCCATAGAGTCATCTAGGCTTAAAGAGAACAAAGTGACAGTCACAACTTTTACCAATAGGTAAAAAGCTTTTTTTTTTTTTTAAAGGACACACATGTAAGCATCACTTAAGAAATGAACATTAGGATGGTGTTTTAGTTAACTGTCTATTGCTTTGATAAAAAACACAATGGCCAGAAACAACTTGGGAAGGAAAGGGTTTATTTCAGCTTATAGGCCACATCACAGTTCATCACTGAAGAAAGTCAGGGTAGGAACTTGAGGCAGGGACTGAAGCAAAGGGCATGAAGGGCAACTGCTCACTGGTTTGCTTCTCAGGTCTTGCATAGCCTACCTTCCTTATGCAACAGGACCATCTGTCCAGGAATGGTACCATACAGCGTGGTGGTGGAGGCTTCTACAGCAATCACTAATCAAGAAGATAACTCAATAGACTTGCCTACAGGCCACTCTTTCGGAGGAATTATTTCAATTTAGACTCCCACTTCCCAGATATGTCTAGGTTTCTGACAAACTGACAAAACCCAACCAGGACAAATGGACTTTTAAGAAATGGAAGCTTGAGAGATGACTCAATAGATATAAGTGCTTACCATAAAAACCTGAAAACCTGGGTTCAATCCCCAAAACACATGTACAAAGCTAGATGTGGTGACACATCTGCAATTGCCACCATCCTATGGCAAGATAAGAGGTAGATACAGGAGAACTGGAAGCTTGTGTGTCAGCTAGCCTGGAGATCACAGTGACAGAAACCAGAGAGATCATGCCTGAAAACAAGGTAGAAGGGAAAACCGATGTCCGGAACTTGTCCTCTGAGCTTCACTTCTACACGTAACCACAAATACCCCAGGTCTTGGAATCTTTTGCGAATTCTCAAGTAATCATTTTTCCAACCCATTAACTCTTTTCAGAAAGTGATTGGGTCAAAAGGAAAAGAAATATTCTGGTAAGAAAAATGGCTTCCAAACTTAAAAGATAGTCACTTTCAGGTAAGAGCACTCATTACTCACAAAGTAGTATCTCTAAGTGATGGTCAGTTTTAATTGTCAATGTAACACAACTTAGAATCACCTGTGAAGGAAAGCCTCCATGAAGAACTGTCTGCATTGGCTTGACCTACTGGCATGTCTGTGATGATGAACTCTCTTAGTTAATTGGTGTGAGAAGACCCAGACCACTGTGGGCAGCACCATTCCTCAGGCAGTGGGTGCTGAACTTTATGAGTGGAAAATGGAGTAAGCAAGCAGTATGTTTCCAGTCATTTCTCTCTGCTCTTGACTGTGGATGCAAGGTGACTAACTGTTGGGGGTTCCTGCCTTGACTTCCCCATGGTGATTGGCAATTACCTGGAAGTGTAAGTTGAAAAATTCTTTCCTCTAAGTTCCTTCCTTTTTGTCAGGGTATTTTATCACAGTAACAGAAATGAAACTAGAACACCATATTTTATTTGTATGAGAGCTACACTAGTAAAGATTAAGAATATTTATTGGCTCATTCTTTGTGAACAGTATTGTCCAATCATCTCAGACTTATGTCACCTTGACAAATGTGAGCATGTGTACTCCATCACTATTAGCTGGGGAATTGATATAGAGAGCACCCATAGAACTGGAAACTTGGTGAAGGACCCATTTATTAACCTATAAACAGGCAGTCTATCTGTGTATCCCCACAACATAATGGCCTCCACAGGCTAACTGTTCCTAAGAAAAGAAAAACAATTACTTCTATGGGTAATTTCTTCTTCTTTATTCATGACTGACATCAATTAAAAAAAATAGCTAAGCAGACAGAGCCAAAACTTAGGCCTGCACAGATTCACATTTCACAGCACAGAGAAATGAAGATAAATTTAGTTAATAGCAAAACCCACTGTTTCTGTAAATAACAAGTCTAATGCAAGATGAAGGTGGAATGTGATGACTGTGACTGTTCACACAGCTGCTCAGATAAACCAGTTTGATCACTCAGATCTCTGGAAAAACAATGTCTTGATAGGAACTCCTATTAAAACAAGCAGATGAATACCTGGCAGGGAAGAAGTGAAAATCATGTCTACAATAAACCTAAGCAGTTTATAGGCTACCTCTTCTAGATTAGAGCTTCTGTAAAGATTATTATTGTGTGTATGTATGGTATGTAAGATATGCATGGTTGCACAAGTGGTGGGTACTGGGACCAGCACACAGGCATGTGAAGACCAGAGGAGGACATCGGGCGCTTCCTCTTTGATCCTCTGCTTTATTCTCTTGATACCAAGTCTCCCACTAAACCTGAGGCCCATCATTTAGGGAAGGCTTGTTATCTGGTAAGCTCTTGGGACTTATCTGTCTCTAGCCCTTCAGTGCTGGGGTCACAGGTAAGCACACACTGCCATGCTTGACTTCTGTGTGATGGTGACGCTTCAGACTCAGGTACTTAGGCTTGCACAGCAAGTGCCCAGAGGTCACCTCAGAAACTCCTATATTTAAATCATTTTTAAGGAATTAAAAAAACATGAACATAGAATTGTATTTATTTGTATTTTAAACATGTGTGTGCGCGCTCAGGCATGTGTGTGTGTGAGTAAGCATGTGTGTTTGCACAAGCACGTGTATGTCAATAGACAACTCTAGAGAGTGAGTTCTTTCCTTTCACCATATGGATCCTGAGGATTGAACTCAGGTTGTTATGCTTGGTAGCAAGCACCTTTACCCACTGAATCATCTCTTTAGCCCATATTATTGTATTTATAATAAATCTCACTGGTATATTTTGTGAAATTTAGTTTAATGACAAATCTCTCAGTAACAACCAGTTTCCTATGCAATCTCTAAAATTCCTTCATTGTTCATGAAAATAACATGATCTCTTACACTAAGCTCAAGTCCAGAGTCTTAAACTGAGAAACTGCCACTGACGTTAATACTATTTAGGGTCATACATTTAAATTTATTAACAGAATATGAAACAAATTATAGCAATCATGGAGGCCAACACTCCATGTGAATTAGGGGTACCTTGAAATGCCCAGGCAGGGCTAGCACCTGCTAATACCACCAGAAGGAAAGGAAACCACAGAACCCAGGCTACTCTTTTTAGCATTAGATGTTATTGCCATAAAAAAAGCATCCTCTGCTGAAGACAACAGTCTGAAATTATTGATATCACCGTCAGCTCTGCTGTAACTTGTGTGGAAGCCTGATTGATCTATTTACTTAGCTGTTCAGCAAATGTCACCATAGTGTATCTGGAGCAAATTATGCTGCTGGCAAAGTATTCCCCACAGTCTGCTACAAACTGAAACAACTCTTTCCATCTCAGCGTCATATGCAAGTGGTCATATCTTCTTCCACCAATGGTCAACTTTTGTGGCCTTTAGTAAAAATTCTCTAGCTGTTAGACTGGGGGAGCAGAGGAGGTGCTGAGTGAGAGAATTCCTGAGTGGATGTGTACTGTGGACAGGGCACAGCCATGACAGAAACCAAGGCCTTTCCTCATATGGGTCAGGTTAGAAATTGGCAAAGCCTTCTTACCCTGGTTGTTAGGATTTACTGATGATTGGTCAGTGTGAACAAAAACTAGCAACCATAGCTTCCTTCTGGATGCTTACAGCAGAGAATGCTAGGCTGTTGAAGGCCCCCAGAGGCTGACTCCGCCCCTGTGTAGTACACAGTAACTTTGCTGGGCTTGTGGTGGAGAAGGTATGGCTCCATCAGCAAACACCATCCACCTGACCCACGTGTTTCTGCGCTCTCTCTCTCTCTCTCTGTGTTTATGTCTGTCTGTCTGTCTGTGTCTGACCTTTCTTCATTCCCTCATCACTGCAGTCAGGTAACCACTTCTTTCCATTTCATTTTCGATATGAGGATGGGAGAGAGCCCCAAGCCCCAGGCCTCACCATCATTATCAATTCACCCTTAAGTAAAGGCTCTTCTCCACACCCTAAGCTGAATCAACTATATTGTGAAGGCTCAACCCTTCAGAACTGGAAGACTTACAGTGATGCTTTTGTTCACCTTAACCCTCTGTATAACAAATGAGGGTCACAAGTTTCTTTTTATTATTTTTTGTCTGTTTGTTTTTTTTGAGACAGGGTTTCTCTGTATAGCCCTGGCTGTCCTGGAACTCACTCTGTAGACCAGGCTGGCCTCGAACTCAGTGATCCTCCTGCCTCTGCCTCCGCCTCCCAAGTGCTGGGATTAAAGGCGTGCATCACCACTGCCTGGCTCACAAGTTTCTTGACAAGAAGAAAAAAGCAAAACCAGTCTTAAAATTATCGGCACTGGCAACTACATTGCTGTCATCAGTAATTGTTTTCTCTAGGTCTTGGGAGAAGGTTAAGAATCTGAAATGACTGCTCATTAACTGTCTGCATCTATAACCAAGTTAAAGGTAGAAAAAGGCAAACAAGCCAAATGCTGTATTATCCCTGGTCTTGTCCATTATGAATGACAGATGATACCTTGCTGTGTGAAGGAGATGCCCAGCACCGAAAGGGCTTCACTTGGTTTCTTAGCTACAAATGACACCTGGCCAAGTACAAGGTGGCTCACATCTTCATGTCAGCATAATGAATGATGGGCACAATAAAAACAAACCTCTGTAGTTTCCCAGCAGGCCTGCAGGAAGACCCTGGGCAACATGGAGACCAGCCTGAAAGATGCTCTCTAAGTGAAAGCAAGGCTCTGTGGCCACAGATGGAGGGGGAACTTAACTTCCACAGCCTCACATTTATCTCAATGACTACAGTATTCTGCTTTGTTAAACAAACTGTGTACTGAACTGTTACCAGGCAATGACAACATATACTACAGGATGGCATCACAACCAAGACAACCCATGCAGGAGGAAACAGAAGCTAACTTCTAACCCTTGCTTCCAAGTGGTTTTTGCAAGAACTGAGCAGCACTTAAGGACACTGCTACACATATACACTCGCCCCCCCCCCACCCCTTAACTATACAAATACAGCCTGCTCAGTCCACTTAGTGTTACTTCTATGTATATGATTACAGAGCGATTTGTACTGCATAGCCAGTTAGGTTCACATTATTTATGGGTGGGGTCCTCTGAGATTTTCCTCTTTCATGTTGGTATGTCTACTGGTGTTGTACTTCTTCAGGTCTTGTTTAGGCAGCCATGTTGCTGAGGTATCATGGATAAAGCTTCCTTGTCATTTCTAAAAACATCTTATAGCAGATTTCCTGGTCCTATAAATAACTAACTTACTTACTAACTAACTTTCAGGCAACTAAGGAATGCTGGGGGTGGAAGATAGTCAGCCCTTCCCCAGGAATGTGAACCTAACTGGCTATGCAGTACAAATCAGCTCTGAAACCCCATACATAAAAATAACACTCATTAGACTGAGCAGGTTGTATTTGTTAAGTTAAGGTCTCTGTGCGTGTGTGTGTGTGTGTGTGTGTGTGTGTGTGTGTGTGTGTGTACACGAATGTATGGAGCATATGTGTGTATCAGTTCCTTCTGTGCCCTTATTCCAAGAGGTTGCCCAAGCCTTAGGTGGAGGAGCTGTGTTAGAGATGAATCAACTGTGGAGGCACAGCCCAGAGTCAACTGTTCTCCGAATTTTGACCAGTTGTGGTTTTCTGTAATGGTATCTTGTCTCCAACAGGTAGCTTTAATGGCTGTATTATTTCTTTAGAAGTAGAAATATACTAGATTGACAGAGATGCAATGCCCTGAAGTACTCTTATCTCTGTAAGAGGACCATGAAAGTCATGTCTAAGTTCTCACTTCAGAATCAAGAGTTGAGGGCATCTCCAGGTCCTTACTTGTTTTGCCTAGCTCATGTCTTCTTTAATGTCAGTTTCTACCACACACCATGATGGGTAAAGTGTTCTTTCACACCGTGTCATCTGCATGCACCCCACAGTTCTTGTCAGATGGCTAGAAGACAGTGACTTCTGCCCAGGCTGATCTGAGATTAGCAATGCTGCTCTGGTTTATGCTACTGGTTAGAGAGACCATCTCCCTGGATGCGTGGGATGCCCTGAAGTTGCAGGAGCATCTCCTGAGAGCATCAGTGAATTAACTGAACTGCAGATTGCTCATGCTCAGTTGAAGAATAGGTTCCCAAATGCAGCATGCTCATGGGCCAGGCAAATGAATAACTAACTAATCAAGTTATGAAGTACAACAACAGGAGAGAACAAATCAGAGAAGGCATGTTCCTTTTAAAAGAAGGCTTGGTATATAATCCAACTGTGGTACTTTGAAGACAGTGAACCCCCGTAGGTGCATATATTTGAATGCCTATGTAGAACTGCCCGTGGGGGTTTGCGAAGTATAGCCTTTTTGGAGGTATGTCAATGGGCGTGTGCTTTGAGGTTTTAAAAGCTCACACCGCTCCTACTCTGCTTGTCCTTGCTCTGTCTTCCCCAGCCTGACGGTGCCTTCTGCCTCCTGCTTGTGGATCAGATGTAAGTTCTTAGCTACCGATTCAGCACCATGCCTGCCACCACTGCTCCCCACTATGATGGTCATGGACTCATCCTCTGGAACTGAAAGCATCAGTAAATTGCTCTGGTCATGGTGCCTTTTCATTGAAATAGAAAGGTTAATAAGAAAACATCCAAATGCTACGTGGGAATAAAGACCTTGATCTTTCCATTTTTCAGAACCAGAAATCTATCTTAAAAACAAAGTTTACAAGACAAAACTGGACAAAACATGATCGAACATGTGCCTTCAGGGGTTCCTGTGTGTAAGCCCACCCCCATGCAGAGCTACCGTACCCTAGGGGTGCCTTCTATACCCATACAACTCTGTCCTCACTGCTCTCCTCAGGCTTGGGGCTTTACTTCTACCTCAAGGGGTTTCTTAGGTCAGGAAGAGGGGCTAAGGAGTCACGACAGCGTGTCGTCACACATGACAGAAGCAATTCTAATGTCAAAGGTAGTTGCTAACACTCTGGTTAGTCATTTGATTCTAGGTACTTTTCTAAGTGGTTTCTGTATTATTTTTATGTATTAACTTAACTCTTACCACAACCCTATAAGAAAAGCAATCACTTTATATTTTTTACAGAGAGCATATAGAACAGAAATATCTGGTGATCGGAGGTCACACCCCTGCCTGGCTGCAAAGCTGTCCCATCAGGTTATTTTGTCCCACACTCCTTCACCATGGTACCTTCAGTTACCCAACTAGTCTGATTTGGCTCAATTCCTTAATATGGCCTAAATGGTGCTTTCTATACATTCAGATACATGGTTAAGCTTGAGACAAATGTGATAGTTTCAAATATGCCCAACTCCCTTAAAAGTGCGGTGTTCAGTTTTTCTTCTCTAGTGGGAACATAGTTAGGATATATGATGTGCTTTTCAAGAACAGAATTGGTGGAGGTGGTGCCTGGTTAGCTTTACACCCAGCTGTAAAACATTCCAGAGTTGAAACTACTGATGTTGAGGGAAACAAAGGTCAAGTCTTGAGGGCATCAGACAGGGTTCAACCTAGAAAAGAACTGAGTCCTCTCATCAACTGCCAAGTGAGTCATCTAGGGAGCAGACCCTTCAGCTCCAGACAGACAGATTTTTAGATGAGGCAAAACCTGGCTAGTTTCTTACATGACCTCCTAAGAAACCCAGAAGCAGAAGCAAGTAATTCAAGGTTATGTTGTTGGCTTGGGTGGGCAGAGTATAGTCTTTTAAGTAAGAGTATAAGTAGTTCTTCCAAAAGATTATAGATAGGACTTGATTTTATGACACATGGTCAAGGAAGAGAAGAGTGTTATCACTTATGAATGCCTCTGAAAGTTGAAACGGACCCTGTGTTGTGCTGATATGCACTAAACTGCACATGCTAATGTTGCCGGGTACCTACCATTTTGCAATAGGACGGTTTTCATAAATTTATGTGGAAAAACTCCACTGTGATGTTGCTTTGGTTCATGTTAGTCACTATATTTCATCTGCTTTCTGTTTAAATGGAATCATGAACAAACAGCATAAGAGAATTTGGTATTAGTGTCTTATTTCTCTTACAAGAGTAACTGGAACACATTCTGAAAGGGTGCCTGTGCCTTGCCCTCTCCAGTGCAACATGTATTAAGTGTACACTACAGAATTCTCTTTGTTTTCATTCCTTTAAAAAAAAAGACTTGCTTATTTACTCTTATGTGTATGTGTATTAGCTTGCACAGATTCATGTAGCTCGTGTGTGTGTGTGTGTGTGTGTGTGTGTGTGTGTGTGCAGGAGTCTGCAGAGTTGAGAAGAAGGCACTGACAGGGTCCCTGGAATGGGAGTTAGAGACCCTATAAGATGCCTTGTTGGTGCTGAGGACTGAGCCTGCTTACTCTACAGAGCCGTCTCACCAGCTCTTCATTTTTAAAGACTGCAGAAGATAATCTAAGCTTGTTAAGTGTGTTGATAAGTCTGGAGCCACGCATACAAAGTTTAATAACTTTCATGATGGCATCAATTTTAACTTCTCCCCAGAAATTATCATTATGTTATTCTACATAAATTTCCCCTAAAAATTTAAAGCATGTTATAGTGAAACCCAGTCAACACAGAACCTAATTGTGACAGGCATCCACTAGAGGCCAGTGTAATTCAGTGCAGAAGAGAAATTCACTACCAGTCCCTAGAGGAGAACCAACATCCTTTCTTCTATTCAAAAATGGAGCCCTTGTGAATAGGAACGGGAGAAATAATGAAGATAGCTTTTTTGATTCTCTGAAGAGTAAGTTTCAAAGGATAAGAAAGATGAGCTAAGAAAGGATGAATCATGAAAAACAGGAGCAAAAATTTCTTGTCAAAAAAAAAAAAAGCGCAGTCTTAACTTTTTGATGATCTACCAATAATGCATCGATATTCAGGATACGTAGTGCATTTGTTAACCTTTCCCACAGTGTTTTGCTTGACAATACACTAGAAATAATTTGAGAAGCAAAATGCTGAAAAGTACCAGAGTAATCTCATTTTGGGATAGTTACCACTTCTGCCTGTCAAACAAGGACAAGGGCTTTGAAAAGGGAGAGGAAAAATGGTACATTTGTGATTTCCTTCCTTTTAACAATTTATTCCTAACAAGTTCCAAACGTTTGCCTCAAACATAGAATAATGCACATAAATTTACCCAGCAGCACACTCACTGTGAAGCACATTCCTAATAATGGTGGGGCATGATGCTCACAATTCTTTTGAAGAAGGAACTGAACAAGTTTCTCAAAACTAAAAATAGGAGAAGAGATGAAATCTAATTTCCCCTTCATTTTTTTTCCAGTGCTGGGGGAAATCTGATGTTTGAGTAAGGCTTAGATAATAATAGTTGGTAGGATTCTGAGTTTATTTCATTCTGTAAGAGCAAAGGCTGAGCAATTTAACACAAACCTCACAGCTGTGTAGGCTTCCCATCTCCTTTGAGGAGAAAGGCACTGTACATAGTGTGGGAATGCCAAGGGGACGGGTGAACCAAATAATCTTAGCAGTGACAGGGCATGAGAGGTCGGACCACTAAAGTCTGAAACTTGTCTCCTTTGCAAGTGGCCCAGTCCACTGTTCAGACTGTAACCACTCAGGGTTGCTCTTCATCTTCATACTCAGAACCTTCTTGCAATGCACAATGAATACCTGGTTAAAAAGAAGAGCAGGCTACATACATACAGAGATACATAGAGGAGCTATAACATTCTACCCACGCAGTAGGCTGATTATGACCTTTGAAATGAAAGTGGTGATTGTGCCACTCCCTAGACGTGTGCATTAGTTAACTTCTTTGGTCCTCTGTTCTTGCATCTTTTAGATGGAGAGAAGAACATGCACTCTGGGAGGCCGGTTCCAGAATTCAGTATGATGAAGCAGAGTAGAGGCTAACTGTCAGCTATCACTGACAGTGTTTGCTTAAGGAGTTACTTGTTCCTTACCAAACTCTTATGGACTCTGATGACCACTACCTTTTACAGACAGAATACTGAGCCACAGAGATAAAGTAAGTCACAAGGCCCACAGCTACTTAATGGCCAAAGAGGCACACAGAGGTCTGCCTACAAATGCTTTCATTGTAGAGTCAAGCTATATTAATAACTGCTACTATGACCTCCTAGTCCACGTGACAGCGATGACTGCAGTGTGTCCCTAACTTTTCCTTTCTCTGAATGTAGTTGGTGCCAAAGCTAACCGCAAGAGTCTTTCCTTCAAAGCCAAGGGAGAAGACTGGGGATGTAGCTCTCAGATACAACAGAAGCAGGAGAATCAGAAGTTCAAGGCAACTCTTGGCCACAAAGGTGGCTAGCCTGGTCTACATGAGACCCTGTCACGAACAAACGAACAAACAAACAAACACTAGAACACTAGAGCCATGGGAGAGCATGGGTCCTTGAGTTGGAGTGGATTTCTAGAATTACAAACCTATCTCTGCTTCCCAGAAGCCATACTTCTTGTCATGGTGGCCCCTGTTAACTGGAGCCCACATCAGTCTGATAAACTGCTGCCTCTGGAGAGGTGGGAAAATCATACACAAACTGATCCGTACAGGACAGGAACATACAATCTGGACTCACCATAGAACTCATGCTTATAAAAGGCAGTGAGAAAAAAAATTATCTAATTGGGAAGACTGTTAGGAGAAATGCATCCACTATAGCATTTAAAATAGCTGTGTTCTGTCAAACAAGTTGTGGACTGAAAAAGTCTCCACACACACATCAGGGAGAGAATACTACCTTATGCCACTTAGCCTTTGGGTGGCTACTGCCCTATTCTGTAGAAGTATATGTAAGCCGTAATTGGAGCTCCAAGGACAAACTTTATGTCAGGCAATGCGCACATCCAGCAACTAACATGCTACTGACAACAGAAAATGCCATGCAAGGAAGGGGACAGACTTTTTATGCTCTGCAAGTTTACCAAGGATTCAGTGTTCTACTAATTGTTTAGAAGAGAAAATTAAGACATCTCCAGAGCTCTTCTCTTCAATTTTCCCAAGGGTTATCTATACCACACAGCAACCTGGAAGTCCAGGCCAGCATGTTCTCCTGACAGCAAGGCTTTCTATTTAGAATTCCCTCTTGAGAGGACCTGCTGCTTGCTCATTAGGCAGAAGCAGAGAAAGTGGTCTGCAGTGGACATGTGATGCCAACTATCTGACTCTGCTGTTGATACAGAGACACCGAGGCCATATCGTGAGTCACAAAATAACCCTGAGCTTCTCCAGCTGTGAAAGTCTGCCAGTGGATATGCTTTAACATAGCTAACAAGGTCACAAGAAACAAATCATCTCACATCAAATCTTAGTGGGTCTTTATTTCAAGTTTCACATCTTAGGACAGATATTAAGAAGAAGACTCCTTGTGGACCCAGTTTGTGCCAGTAGTCTGGAACTGCGCTCTGTAGCATCAGCTAAGTCTCAGAACAAGCAAATTAGTTAGTGATGACTTAGAGATGGTTACCGAGACAGTTCAGAGTAGATGAGAAACAGAGGGAAAAGGAACTAGATCTAGATTTACCACCACCGAGGGAACTACAGGCAGAGAGCAAGGTCCCCTGGCAGCTGGAACTACTATTATAGCCACCTAGAAACCAACTTATCTGAATGGCACAGAATACTTACCTGAGGTTCTGAACTCAGAAAGGACCCAGCAAGTGAATGAAGTCTGAGATCATAGTCAATGTTAGGCTGGGACATAAACAGGCAGGTAATAGATTGATGCCCCTTGAGCAAAATGCCTTGACCTGTTGTTTGTGATTTTCTTTAGTAGTGATCATTATATGTGAGAAGGTAAAGTCTAGAACAACGCTTTCTGAAAACCAATTTGACCTGCTATTAGCAAATTATAATTCTTATCTCCAACTTCAAGGAACATGAGGGCACAAGTGACAAAGGAGTGAGAGGAACACCATTGACACAGTGCAGGTGAGTGTGGAGAATCAGAGATTCTCTTCTTATTCAGAGGCCCCTGTACTGCAAAGTAAAACTGCCAGGCTTTCTAAGTAAATGCCTACTGAAGGGTGAAAGGATTCCACATTGACTACTACTGACTTACAAGGTGGATGCCCTAGAGCTGCTATGAACAGAGTTGAGTCCAACTTGAGACCCATCCATGGGCAAAAGCCAATCTCTAACAGAATTATTGATACTGTTATGCTTGAAGACAGGAATCTAGCATAACTGTCCTCTGAGAGGCTCCACCCAGCAGCCTATGGAAACAGATGCAGAGACTCACAGCCAAACATCAGATGTCAGAGCTTGGGGAGTCATATAGAAGAGCTGGAAACTGGGCTTGAAGAAACCCAAAAGGGATAGGGACTCCACAGGAAGACAAACAGAATAAACTCACCTGGATCCCTGGGAACTCCAATAGACTAAACCACCAACCAAAGAGCAAACAGGGACCTAGGCCATCCCCACACATGTAGTAGATGTGCAGCTTGGTTTTCATGCGGGTCCCCAACAACCAGAATGGGGACTTACCTTGACTCTGTTGGTTGCCTATGGGATTCCATTCCCCAAACTGGGCTGTCTGGCCTCAGTCGGAGAAAATAGCCTAGTCTTGCAGTGACTTGATGTGACAGGGTGGGGTGATGGGGGGGGGGTCCTCCTTCTCAGAGGAGAAGGGGCTGTGTAAGGGGGCACCATGAGGAGAGGTGGGGGCACCATGAGGAGAGGCAGTGGCTGTGATTGGGATGTAAACTCAATAAATAAATAAATGGAAAAAAGGTGTATATAGCTAGGGTCCTTTTTCTATATCAATCAACAATCCTACTAAGGCATGAGATTGTTAAAAAAGCAAAGAGGCATACATATATACCTTATATGCATATATACCGACACACATATATACCCAATTCTAAAAGCAGTGCTCTCTGCGAGCTCCAAACAGAGCTTGGGGAACAACAAGGATTGGTCCTTCTGCACAGCAGCAGTCTTGGCTTCACCCCAGGCACGTGTGTCAGTGATGACTTGGGTGACTTCTAAGGGCATCACTCTGTGTCAGGTATTATGTTGAGCACATCATTGGGATTCTATCCTTCCAAGAAGTTCACTGTCAATGTCAGAGGGCATTGAGGTGAGGAAGTTGTCCTTTGTCCTACAGCTGTCTAATGTCCAATTAGAAATGCCAATCTATGACTATGGGAGCCCTTAGCCCAAACTCCTGTCCACCACAAAACAACTCTTACCACACTTAGAGACCCACCACTTCGGTATATTAGGGGAACCTCAGATAAACTGAAGTACAAGGTCAGGATCCCACATGCTTATTTTCAGACACACACACATGCACGCACACACAGAGAGAACTTGAGGTATCACCCACATCACCCTCATACTCCATCACTAAACTACGCTCAGCCTCGAGCTGTAGCCTTCTGTTGTCCTGGACTTATTCTCATCTCTGAAATGAATTGCATTTTTTTTTTTAACATAACCTGGACTAAAGAAATAATTAAAATAATCTATTTAAAAGACTATTTTGCATTATGTTGAGGAGCCAGATAAACATAATCTTAGGACAAAACCATAAAGATCTGCATGCTACCCAGCCTAGGCCTACTTCAAAGTTGAGAATAAGTTTCCTCATGTCTAGTAAGTACAGGAATGAGAGGTTGTTGCTCTACCTGTCTCAGAGGCTAAGTTTCTAGCATCCTACCATAGCACCAGGGAACATCTACATATGTTAGCGTTGTCTAAGAAGAAAGCATTCAATAGGATTTAACTAAAGGTACCTGTCACTATGCTGCTATGTTTGGACAGCACAATTAAGGACCTGACAAACTTATAGCCAGTTATGAACCTGATTTAGTGATCAACCCAAAAAGTTCAAAAGCACACCACACATTAAAGCTGCAGGGATGGACAGATCCTATGGTTTGTTTTCTTTGTTCTTGACCTTTAAGAATTGGCTCAGTAATAAAAGCAAATGATGTTTAATTTATAAACCAACCAACCAAGGAATGCCCTTTCAGGAACTCTTGTTGCTGGGAAAAAGTGGAACACCAACTTTGAATAGTCTTCTAATTTACATACTACATAATCCTGCAATCTCTACAATGTCTAGTGAGGGGAGAATCTAGTCCACTGAAAACAAGAGCAGAATTCGAGTGGAGAGAAAGCCCAGTGCATCTTCCTCTCTAGCATGATGATCATCTGGATGCCTTTATTTCTGTTCATATGGTGATCCCATGTCATTCCCATTATTCCCCCTCCCCCCCCAGGGATGGGCTATAATTATCACTGTCTCTCTCAAATACAGGATGATGTCTTGAAACTGCTGCTCTCTGCAGCCACTCATTGCCTTCAGCTAATACAAGTGCTTTGGGATATAGGAAGAGGTTTTAAGATGCCGTGGGTTTGACATATTGGCTTTACCACACACTTGCTGTATGGCTGTGGGCAAGTTAGGAGTGTCTTCTTTGTCCCCCTTTTCTTGGCGGGGAAATAAATAATAGCATGACTTTGATGTGCACTGACCCACACAAGTGTAAGAGCTGGCATATAACCAAAGCTCAGTAACTGCTGATCATTGCTGATCTCTGCCAACACCCTCACCACTAGTGCTGCAGGACGGATGACTCCAGATGAGCCGTTGTCCCAGGACCCAGGGAAGGTGAGATACAGAAAAGAAAGAGCTTTCTTGACCTCCGAAATTTAGCCATTTCACACCCAGTGGGATACTTTGGTTCCTATGTTATTTTTTTCTCCAACCTAAACAATCTTTTCAGTGGTCTTTTCCAGTGGACCATCAGCTTGAGAGGCTTTATTCCTTCCCTAACACATCTCTTGCCTTCAGGTCTCTGCTCTTTCACTGTACCCTAAAGCAAAGACTTGGCCCCAAATTACCTCTCTCCCTCACTTTAGCCAGAGAATCATTAATTCATTAAAGGAGCTTCTGGTTTCAAACTCCCTGTTCTAAGATTACTATGATGCATGGCATTCTAACTAGCTCATGAATTCATTTTATCTTTCTAATTATACAGAGTTTACTATTGCCATTTGATGCTGTCATCTTGTATTTAGCACCATTCTGGGAACATAAAACAAGATCTAGTTCATATCAGTGGACCCACTAAATCTTCTTAATTATCCCAAGAATTAATGACCTTTGCTAAGTGTGATAGTTAATTTTATGTGTTAACTTGACTGACAGAGGGATGCTCAGATATCTGGTACATTTTCAGGGTGTGTGTAAGGGTATTTCTGGAGGAGAATGGCATCTTCACTAGCCAATATAAAGCTGATCACCCACACCAGTTTGGGTAGGGAATTGGCCAACCCTGTGAGGGCTGAAAAACAAAAGGTATGAATGCTGCTCTGTTTGGCTGCTTACCCAGGATCCCAGTCTTACATGCCTGTCACTTCAGATGCCATGCAAGCCCTGCCAAGGTTCTGTTTGCAGCCCTCACACCATACCACCAGATTTCCAAGTCCCCAGCCTACAGACAGTGGGGCTTCTTGGCCTTCATAATCATGTGCCTCGACACCTGATTCACAATCTTTTTCTATTGCCTATGGATTCTGTTTCTCCAGAGAACCCCAATTAGTATGAAAAATACAATAAATCCTTTACTGGGCATCATGAGACCCCCTTACTCACCTCAAATAAAAGAGAGGCATTTTCTACATAAGATCTGCAGAATATTAACCATCTTAGTTAATTTTCTTGAATAACTTGATCCCTGAACACATGCACACCATAAAGGAACAAAAATAAAGATAAAGGAGAAAAGAGCTTATTTTGGCTCATAGGGTAGAGCTAATTCACCCTGGCAGGGGAGTCATGCCAGTAAGAACATAAGGGAGTTGAGCATATGACATACAATCAGGAAACAGAGAACAATTAATGCTCATGCTCACAGAGTAGAGCTAGTTCATCCTGGCAAAGGAGTCATGCCAGTAAGAACATAAGGGAGTTGGGCATATACATACAATCAGGAAACAGAACAATTAATGCTCGTGCTCAGCTCTCTTTCTCTTTGTATATAGTACAAGACCAGCCCAACACTTTCAGTTAACCCAGTTAAAATAACCTCCCACAGTTAGGCCCAGAGTCATTTCTCATGCAATTCTAGATTTCAACAGTTGACAAGTGAGATCAACTGTTTCAACCACCAGAAGCTGCTCAAGAGAGGAATTCTAGTGTGCCTTGATATGATATACAAATGACAATTTACCAACTGTGTTTCTTAAAGTACACAGGTACAACTTCTAAGAAGGATTCTATTTCTAAGAGTAGCACAAATGTCAGGAACTCTCCTTCAGCAGGAGAGAATGGGGTTGAGAATGGTGTCTGCTTAAATCCTTAACACAAGCAGCACAGCAAGAGAACAAGTCCTAAACACTCAGCTAGAAACAACTCCCTCTGGGCTGATGAAAAGTACCTGGTACCAATGGACTCCAGATCACTGGAGAGGAAGCTTCAGCTCACCGGGATAGTGAAACACACCCCTAGGTGGAGACTTCAGATGCTGAAAATCACCAATTCTCATGTGATGCTGAATCTATTGTTGTAAGACTGGATTTTAAAATAACTTCAAGGTTAGACCCTTCACAAGAGGGTTAACAAAGAAACAGGTCAGCAGCTCAAGATCTAGACTGTTTATTGTTCATAGACTCTTGACTTGAGAAGGGCACTGGAATCAAGGAAGTCCCAATTGCTTCAGGCTCAGGGGGATAGTGAAGTCATCCTCAGAGGACCAAATGCTAGTTTTGATAGTCTGTATAGAAAATGTCCATTGTGGCTTTCTCCCCAAGATATTTAGGGCATGAAGACCGCCTCTCCCCAGAGCCTGCTTTCCTACTGACATTTGCTAAAGCTATTTCCTTGACCTAGATATACACTATAAACGCCATCTTCTTGTTTATTCGTGTGTAATAAGTCCACCTCCTTGTTCAGCTATATTCAATCCTATTCAACTCTATAGGATAAACACTCTTGAGATTTCAGGGTGCTACAGTTTCTCCAGAAAGCCCAGTCTACCTGATCCCAACATTTCCATGAGTCCATATGATTTACCTGTCTGTCATCATGACCCTGGACAGGTCCATCCCTGATATTGCACTAGACATGGCAAGAATGCATAAACAAGGAGTATACAACAATCTCTCAGATTCTGAATTCCCAAGAGTAAGACAGAGAAGCCTTCCACATGGATAGTCCTTTGTAGGACATCAAAACTATAGTTTTAAAAAGAGCAGGAGAGACCTTGGTAGGATGAGCAGGGTGCTCAAAGCCTGGAGTTGAGCATCCAGTACAAAAGATCTAAATAAGATATTTCTTAAAAGAAACAGGGGCTGTTAACCATTTACTGACTTGAATGATACTGAGAGAGGAGTGAAGTCTCCCAAGGTATCTGAGGATCATCTTAACAGGTGAGATTCCCCCTGAAGGCTATCCATCAATTGCTGTACTTTGAGGTCAGGTATACTTGTGGCCATTTGCTCTAGTGGAAGTTCCAAAAAGCCCTGCTATACAACCACACATTAAGCATCATTCCTCACTATATTAAAACTCCTCAAGTTACCTTCCAGAGAAACCACTTCACGTGGCTTCCCTAAACCTGCTCAGTGAGCTCGGAAATACGTAGCTCTTATTTCACCTACCAGTGATAACAGGTGGTTGAAAGGAAGTCATTCTGGTAAAAATCCAGCCAGGAGGAATGAAGCCCAAGGGATCAAAATGATGGTGAGATGGAGGCTTTGGACCAGGAGAAGAAAGAGGGAGGGGCCCAGGATGAAGGTACAGTGACCTCTATTTAAGAACTGCTGTGTGGGGAAGGAAGGCTACTTCTTTCTGAAAAGGACTAAGATCTGCAGACAGTGAATGTGGGGTAGAGCTGCCTCCTGCATTAATGAAGCAAACCCTCAAATAGCCAGAAGAGTAGCACTTACTGGGGGAGCAGAAAATCCCAGGGAACTTCTTTTGCATAGAGATACCTAGTTAGATCAGTCCTGTGAGAATATCTACAGCATGACACTTTGCTGGTGTCTACATTTTGGGTTAATAACTGGCTTAATTAAGTGTAAAGGCTTTTTGTATCTTTCGGTATTGTTAAAAATAACCCACCAGGGCAAATCCAAGATGCCAGAACACACACTAGATGTTGACAAAGTCCTTGGAAAGGAAAAAAGCTAGGAGCACCGATCTTGCAGGCCCATGCCATCCAAGTGTGAATAACTGCTGCATATGCAAATAGAGCAAAGGAAATAATTAGTAAAAATCTCTTTGAAAAGGCAATGAGCAAGCATCTACACAGGAATCTGTGAAAGAGAATGATCACCACTGTCTTACAGAATCAACAAAGAGGGTAAGGCTACAATAAACATCTGGGTGTGATGGTCCACATCTACCTTCAGCTCTCAAGAACCGGAAACGGGAGGCTAGACTAGCTAGGGTAGACAGCTAGACTGTCATATATGCACTCATACAGGGGTGCCCAATAAAAATGAGTTAAAACTATCTTCTAACCCCTGGGATAGGAGAGGGAAGATGATTCATTCTACATTGGCTGGGGAGTGGACTGGATGGTAGTCAAATCTAAACATAAAGAAGAGGGTTAACAGAATTGGTTCCTTTTATGTCTATTAAATTTTACACACACATGAGAACAAGAATTCAATAATAAACACCAGCCAGGTACTTCCTATGATCCCAATACACAGAAGCTAAGAGAGGAGGATCACAAGTTCAAGGCCAGGCTGGGTCACATAGAAGAAACTCTCTCAAAACAAAACACAGACAAAAATCTATAAATAATTTATCTGTACTTCTCACTGAAATAGGAAAGACTTCAACAGTTTTCCTCTTGCTTGTCCAGTGGGACACTTGAGCACCACCTCTCAGCACTGGGTGGAGACGCTGTAGCTGACAGAGGGTCCAGTACCACTGTCTTGATGTTGGGGAGACCCATATACTTGTGACTGCTGAGTCCTATCTGTAATGGTCATGGAGATGTAGGGCAAGCAAACTTTTAATCATTTTCCATTTAAGCAAAACACTTAAAAGGCCAACAAACCAGGTCTTCTTCTTCATACCCAGGCTGTTCCGTCATGGAGCAGAAAAACACGTATTAGTGACACGAGCAGTTACTAATGGTGGTTATGGTCATATCCGCCACAGGCAAAAATGGGTTTTCTATTACGAAAGCAAGTTGTGGCCTTTATTTATATATACGTTAGCTAAGTCGGAGAAGGTGGAAATACACAGTGATTGCACAGCTCAAAGTGCAGCAGCTCTAAGGGCCTGGTGCGGAGAATGTGTGTGCATTCTTTTACAGATAAAAGAGCACATTATTTTAGCCCTCCTTCACGTCCATCCTCACATACCTGACTCTGGCTGCAGTGATGTAGAAGCCAGTAAATACTCTCTCATGGTGTGACTTGGTTTTTAAAAAAGAGGGAAACTGGATTCTGAAATTAGTAGTTTTTGAAATAATAAGTACTGACGTGAAAATATTAAAAAGCTCTTCTCAGTTACAACTATGTGACTATACGAATGTTCCTCCTGAGGGTGTGAACAAGCAGATATGTGCAGTGCCTGCTGAGGCCAGAAGAGTGATCACTGGATCTGGAGTTTGAGCTTCGTGAGTGTTGGGAATGGAAGCTGAATATCCTGCAGAGCAGCACGTGCTCTTAACCACTGAGCTTTCTTTCCAGCCTCAACGTTTTCACTTAACCCCATTTGTGGACAGACACATACATACATAGTCCAGTGGACTTCGCAACACCATTTAATACAGTCCAGTGTCCGTTTCCAACTGAGATTTAGACTATCAGACCAGGCTCTCAGTGCTTCTGTAACACACACGTATGAAAGCAGTGTTTCCTAAATGTGGTCCCTTCCTTGTACCCTGGTTTCTCTTCCGAGTGCATACATCTGCCTTTTATCAAATGTGTTCCTTGAAATTGCGCAAAGACAGCACAAAGATTTGTATTTTGAAGTCACATATTTGTCACTTGGGAGAGTATCTCATCTGATCTTATCAATTCTAAAATAAAAAGATGTAAAGAATGAAGCATGGTTTTGAGCACTACAGAAAGACATGTAATGAGCTGAAGTCCCAGCAGAGTGCTTTACGTGATTCTATGCATACAGGGCTCCAAAGACTGATCTGTTTCCTAACTGCAACACTGCTACTAATGACAAAGGAACACACACACAGGGAGCCTTGCTTTACTCCTGTTGCTGAGGTGGACTAAAAGCAATGTAAATGCTCCTGCTAACCAACATTCTAATGGACACCCAAGTCATAGTGTCCCAGAGTGGGCTCTAAGTGGGAGGACATGCCTCATGAAGACATGCAGGGCACCTTGCATGTGAATGGGCTGCACAGCAACGTTCAAAGAAAAGTCACAGCCATTCATGAAAATCCCATCAGTAGACACGTTCACAGTGCAAGCATCTTTACTAGCTAGAACATTCAGTCTTCAAAATATCCATCAGTGAGGGCTAGCAAAGCTGTTGTCTCCTACTGGAGCCCCATTAAATTGTCCTCACTAACGTTAGTGTGGATTTATAGGGTATTCTTGCCTGCAAGAGGTACATAAAAATTAACCACTGATTCTGATTAAATATGTCAATTTTCTTAAGTGTTAAGTGATGTACATTTTAAATATTATATGAGCTAGAAAAACAATCTTACATTTCTTTTGTATTTAATTATAAATATACAATATTTTCCTCAAATAATGTTTCTCAATGCTATGTGAATTGAAATATATGAGTAGGAATATCTTTTTTTAATTTTATTTTTCATATTTTATTTACATTTCAAATGTTTCCCCCTTTCCAGATCTCCCCTTTGGAACCTCCCCATTTCATCCCCCCTCCCCCTGCCACTATGGGGGTAATCTCCCACCCACCCACCCACCCACTCTCGTCTTCCCTCCTTGGCATTCTCCTATACTGAGGAATCTAATACTCTCAGGCCCGAGGGCCTTATCCGCTCTGTTTTCTGTTAAACAGTTCTCCATTGAGAGATAAGATACTATCCCAACTAAGAAGGGAAAGACAGAACCAGAGCACACTGCACCCTATAATACCAATGTGCAAAGACATGGCTGCCATCATGTGATCCTGCATAATCCTTCTTAGTGTATTTTTGAGGACAGAGAGAGGCTTTAATCAAGCATATAAACAAACAAACAAACAGTAACAACAAAAAACCATGTTAGAAGAAAGCAGACGATAGTCCACATGACAGAAGCGTCAATCTTTATGGAATATTTCTTCTCCACATGTCACAACTGGATCACAGGCACAGTCCACAAGCAATGGCAGGGGTTTCACAAGAATGTGAACATTAGCAATATGGTGTCAGTCATAAAGGGCCATATGAGAGACAGCTGGTTGTAAATACTATCCCATTCCACGTATTACGAGCTTCGGAAATGTTGGTATTATTCTCTTATGACAAGATCTCACTTGCCAGGCTAAATGAATCATAATTTTAAAATTTAGTTTTACTTTATGTATGTGTGTTTTGTCTGTGTGTATACATAACTGCACTCTATGCGTACTTAGCACATGAAGAACCAGAAGAAGCATGAGATGGCATGAAACTGAAGTTAAGAATGAGCCACCATATGAGCACTGGGGAAGCCAACCTGGTTCTTGCAAGAGCAGCTAGTACTTTTAACTACTGAACCATCTCTCCAGCCACTGAGTGATAATTTTTAAGAAACCTGACAAAATAGCCACCCTTGAATGTGCTTGGTGATACAATTGCTGAACACTACTGATGAACATCACAGGATTATCATATTTATTTATATATTTTTTTTACTTTTACAGAATCAATTTTCATGTTCATGTTATATTTCCACAACTTAAAATAGTTTTCTTGTGATATGGCATTGTTTAAAATACAAGCTTGGTGGGGGAGAGAAAGGTCATGCAGCAGGAAATTTGGACGAATGTGTAAATCTTAAGAATGGGACCATCACAATGAAAGATTACAACAACCATCAAAAGTGAATACCCACTATTATTAAGGCCTCTTAAATCTCTGTGAAATATCCATTTCACAGAAGAAAGTGATGCTAATATAGTGATGGGCTTGAGGGTTTGTTCATAAATTCTTTGATACTGCCTTCAAGATATGGAACTTACTTTTCCATATCTTACAAAGCAGGCTGAGGGCCAGGCATAGAGGTCTATATTGATCTGAAAAGCCTAGCACTTGGGAGGCAGAGGCAGGAGGATCAGGAGTTAAGGGCCAGTATTGGCTAAGTAGTGAGTTTGAGGCTGTCCTGGGCTACATCAGATTATATATCAAAAACAAGAAGACCCTCCGATAGTGGGCTTAGTTCATGTCTAATAAACAGAGTGTGTATAATTGATGCATGATCACTTCTGATCCTGTGTTACAGAACTACAGGAGTTTGTAAACGGGGTTTTCCAAGAACAACTTTAAAAAAAATAATTCTGCAAGGTACAATAACTAGTAATTAAAACTTCCTGAATGTGGAGAGTTTCAATCTAGAGCTAAAATCATCTTGTGTTATTGTTGGCATTCATTGTCCACCTATGCATATGATCTAACTTCCTTTCAAAGATCAGTTAGGTGAAAAAGTTCAGATATGCTGACATGCCAGACTTCTGATTACCACCAGTCCCCAAACCAAGAATGTCACCAAATAACATCCCAAACCTAAAGCAAAGATTTACTACTTTGCTCTGGTTTGTCTATCTCACGACAAATGTCAGGAGTTACGCTTTTTGGTCTGTGACTATACAAGTTTGGGCAATTCCTCTCGGGTGGAACACACCATTTGTGGCATCCTGAATTCATGATCTTGGGCTATAACCATTCATATTTTGCTCAGAACAAACTACTTCCTACTGTCTTTCAGGAGAGAATTGTGTGTTATTTTGACACTTTTGGCACCCAAAGTGGGGAACCCAAGGAGGATCTACCTTCACTAGAGGAATCCAGCTAACTGTGCCTGTGTTGCTGACCCACAGAACCTATACCTAACAACAATGTGTGAGGCTGCCAAATTTTAAGGTATTGTTAGAAAATAAGAGACACCCAATATATGGAGTTACCTAACAGCAGTGACACAACTAGATGCCGGAGAATGCAAGCCCTCAACCACTTAAGAATGCTTACTTCTAGGAAAGACAGGGTGGGTATGAAAGGGAAAAAAAAGAAAAACAACTTTACAAACGGTTTCCCAGCATAGGGAGATTCAACAAGACACACCTATAGCTTCACTATTTATTTTCTATGCGCTATTTCGCCTCAGCTTTTGTCATTTTCCTCACGACAGAACAGTATCATACAATATTTAACACCAAGAGTCTTAAATCAAAGGCTAGACTTAACAAAAAAAAACAAAAAACAAAAAAAAACAAAAAAACCTGAATATAACAAAACCAACCAAACTAATAAACAAACAAAAAAACAGTAAGTAAAGACCAATCTAGTCTCCTCCCAGAACTGAATCCTGCAGTACTGTCCTTCCCAAGTTTGGTACCTGGACCAGAACCATCTACCTACATTAGCCTGAAACTAGTGAGCAATGTATACTTTACAATAAACTCCTGGATCAAACATTCTCTGAAAGTGAGGCTCAAAAAAGCCCATGTTCTGACAGACTTTTCAGGTAGGCTAAAAAACCTTTTTTATGTGCACTGCTCTAGACCTCAGCTGAGGGGAAATGACTGGGGCTTGCCCACACCTTTGTGCTTACTGACATCCAAAAGTGTTTTCCAGATGAGCAGAAGGCTTTGGGTGGCCTGAAGTCTAATTAAAATGTTTAAAGAGATTTAATTACTAAGTGCCAACCCATACAAATGTAAAGATCTCTCCTACAGAGAGTATGAGATGAATTGAATGCATGTTTTTAATCAACTGCTTGGCAAGCAGCACAGGGTTTCCCATTTGTAAACAGCTATACCAAAGCTAAACATAGTTATTCCCCACTTGACAAGAAATAATGCCTTGTAATTAATCATTTCTCAGTCCTAATCCGGACAAAATATAAACACAAACCCAGATTGTGAACTTCTTTCTCTTGTAATTGTCACTCACATAAATAAAAAATAATCTGGTGACATATATGTGCAGGTCTGATAGACAGCACAATGTCACATCCTTAAAACATGCTTGTCATCACAACATTTCACTCAAAATAGTCAAGCAAATTATATTTTAAACAAAATTCATTTTAAATATTCAATGATAAATTATTAATCCCAAATTATCTATTAATCACACACTTCCTTTGATGGATTTCTAAAGATGGAATAGTTTATACAATAATTCATATTTGATTACACTGGTAAAAATCAAGGCTTCACACAGGCTTATAGAAGGTGCTTTGGCTAAAAAGTGTCAATTCCTCACTTGAGTTTACAAAGTCACTGACACCAGAAAGAAAGCTACTGTCTCTCCCTGCATTTTGTACCTGTACTTTAGCTAAATACAACAAGAATAAGCCAATGACTTTCCCCAGTCCTCTTGAGCTGTCCTGATTTCAGGAGGAGCAAAGCCTGGCTGGACAGACATTGCTCTCCCACCTACCTACCTGGCCATAAAGACAATGATACAAATGCCTGTGGCTGAACCCTAGTGATTAACAGATTAGAAGTTTAACAACTGAATCGACTTCCAGAACATGAGCTGAGACAGTGATGGATAGGACTACATCTCCTTAATCACGCATAGCTCCTGCCCGCTTTGTAAACCTAAATGGCATATCAGTGCCAGGAAGAATTTTGGGGTCACTAGACTCCTGCCTTGGCTCCACTTCTCAAATATCTTTGTCCTCTTTCTGTCATTATGAGGTGTGTGTGTGTGTGTGTGTGTGTGTGTGTGTATGTGTGTGAATGTGATGTGTGCATGCAGGCACATAAGTGTATGATATATATATTTATATATATGCATGCATATATATAGAAGCATTTGTATGTGCAGGAACATGCTCCTGAGTGTACATGTGTAGAGGCCAGAGGCTGCCTTTGGGTATCTTTCTTTAGTACTTCCCACATTAGTTTTTGAGACAGTCTCTCCTGGAACCTGGAGCTCATCTTGTGGAAGAATGGCTTACCAAGGAACCTCTGGGATTCTCCTGTCCTGTCTCCTAGCACAGGGATTACAGGCTACCAGTACCATGCTGTACTGGCTGGTTTTGTGTGACAAGTTGACACAAGCTGGAGTTATCACAGAGAAAGGAGTTTCAGTTGAGAAAATGCCTCCCTGAGATCCAGCTGTAAGGTATTTTCTCAATTAGTGATCAAGGGGGATGGCCCCTTGTGGGTGGTACCATCTGTGGGCTGGTAGTCTTGGGCTCTATAAGAAAGCCAGCTGAGCAAGCCAGGAGAAGCAAGCAAGCCAGTAAGTTGCATCCCTCCATGGCCTGTGCATCAGCTCCTGCTTCTTGCCCTCCTTGAGTTCCGGTCCTGACTTCCTTTGATGATGAACAGCAGCATGGAAGTGTAAGCTGAATAAACCCTTTCCTCCCCAACTTGCTTCTTGGTCATGATGTTTGTGCAGAAATAGAAACCCTGACTAAGACACACGCCCAGCTTTTTATGCAGCTGAGGATCCAAACTCAAGTATTCACCCATGTGCGGCAAACAGTTCACCCATTGAGCCATCTCTCCAACCCTACTACTTGCCTTAATTGGTGTACTGCGATGGGTAACTGAGCCTAGGCTGTTGAGCGACTCTCTAGTAACAAGCTAAGGATGAAACATTTTTTTGAAACAGGTTAAGAAACAATCATCACTAGCAATTAGCTCCTGAAAATGCATTGTTCTCTGGTTGGCTAGTTTTATTTAACGTGTGTTCTCTGGTTGGCTAGTTTTATTTAATGTGTGTTCTCTGGTTGGCTAGTTTTATTTAATGTGTGTTCTCAGGACGTGGATGCTAACAGGAAGTACTCTCAGCTGCATGCTAAAATGCAGGGTCGATAAAACTGAGTTAATTTTTTAAAAAAATCATCTTACTTGCTTGCCTGTAAGATTTCTACCTCATTTCCCAAATGTAATAATGCTGCAAGTGCCATAAAATACCACAATTAAATGCAAAACTCACTTCAAAGTGAATCCCAACAACTAGAGTAAACGTTATCAAATGATTACAAAAAGCAAGTGGTGAATGAACATAAATACAATTTTCTGAGTGCATGGGAGCAGAGGCGAGTTTTCCTCCCCCATCCCTTCAGTACTCACTGAGCAATCACTGCACGGCAGGCACCGAGAGAGAGTTTACTACACAATCTTATATCTCAGGTTGGATGTGCGTACAGTCTGGAAATGAGACAGTGAGAAGAAGAATTGTGTGTGCTGGGAAACAAAAAAAGACAGGAAAACATATGTACAGAGCCCAGACGGGCCAAGGTAATATCTGGAGAAACTGACTCATCAAGGCCTATGAATTCACTATGAAATAAATTCCAAATCAATGTATTTGTGAACAGAAAACGAAGCTCATCGAACTTGACATAATTTAATTTTTTTTCCTATATTAATTTATCAGGAAGAAATAGATCATGAATCTATTTCTAAGTCCTATATGTTAGTGAAAGGTAAGTTACTGAAGCAGCCAGACAGGATGGGAATACTGACTCAAAGCAAAGATTAGAAGATGTGTGCTTCACCTGTGTGTGTGCCTGTGTGTGAGCAGTGTGCATACACACACACAAACATACACACATACGCATGAGCAAACACACCAACAGCGGCATGATGCCAGGCCTGGTGGGGTATCTCTTATCTCAGCACCAAGGATGCTCTAACAGACTTGCAATGAGTTGCTAGCCTCTCTGATCTACATAGCAAGAAATAAAGAAATGTGCCAGAAAATAAACACGGTAAGCTGTATGTTGAATATCAATTTTAAATGATTCTGGGAAACTATCACCAGCTCTCCCTTAGCATCAGAGGACATCAGTTCCAGACTCCACAGCACACTGATCCATGGAGCCTCAGGTCCATGGATCAGGTCCATAGTAAGAAATGTAGGGCATCCTCCTAAGTTTCCAGTCATCTCTACATTACTTATGCCTAACACCAACACTATGCAATGCTTGCTGTATAGTACTTAGAGAACAAGGCCATCAACCGAGCCTGTGCATGGTTAGTGCAGGAACAATTCTTACCATAAGCTGACTGGATCCCGACAGGAGACCAATTTATAAGTTGTTTGAACTATGTGTGAGAATGCGGCATTCTTATACAATGAATGAGGTATACAGTATACCTTAGTTATTCCATCTTTGTTACTGACTCTAGTGGTGGAGAAAAAAATTTAAAAAGAAAAACAAATCCCCAAACAAAAAACATGTAAAAATCCCATTGTTCACACAGCAATCCTGCCACACACCTGACAATGCTGTCTTCTCTGTATTGTCCCAATGTGAGAATATGTGCAAAGAGAGCACCAGACAACGCTGTCTAACATGGCTGTTTTGCTGGGTTTTATAGAAATGTATTGTTGTGCATTTATTTTATGGATGTGATAGTAGATTGTGGTATTTCCTAAGTTCTATTAAGAAACCCTACAAAGGAAAAGTACTGTGACACATCAGAATCTGGTCCATGCCAAGGTCTGATCCAAGACACAACAAAACTAGTGTGCTTTGCCCTGGACCTCCCTTTTAAGGACTTTGGAAGAAAATCTGAACAAGAGAGGCCACTCAGCACATGTGGAGCTTAACTGTAGCCAGCGGAGACCCAAAGGCCCAACCCAAGACTCAATCCACAGAGCGTGACTTATTTAATTTGGGGGAGAAATTAGATCCAAACTTACCTAGATTTTCCTATAGCAGCGGTATGAGTCCCCTTACACTACTATGTCTCTTATTATTTACCACACTTTAAACTTTACTTTATTTGAAAAGTAAACAGTATCACCATGAAAACAAGAAAAATGTATTAATTCCCATTAACTGAAGATAACAGTAGACTAACCAGGGGAACTGCAGGAGTATTAGTAAATCTTATTTGACAGAGTTTATCATGGTGAGTGAGCCAAAATGAGTGTAGAAGTCCCATAAGCAACAGAAAATTTTGTTGAGATTTTTAAGAACTAAAATTGAAGAGAAAATGAAATTTCTCAAATATTTCAATATTCGACTGATACTAATTTAAAACACAAAGCGAAGCTGAAAATACTGAGCAGAGAACCCTCAGCTGACGAGGACAGAGGTCCTAGCTCATGAGAGTTGCAAACTTGGTCTATGGCATCTTAGGTGCCCGGTACCTGAGCAGCACAGCTGCGCCCTATTTAATCAGCCAGCGCATCCAACAATCACCACATCTTACCCCAGCTCTGGAGATACAATCTAAGCAGTCCTTACCACATGTGTACAGCTCATCCAGACACATTCCACTGCTCATACTTCCACATCTTGTGCTTAGCATGTACAACATGCTCCAGCCTGGCCCCACTTCACTGTGCTCCCCTTACTCCAGGCGCTATTTTTAAAGATTACGATCACACCATTTCTTCTTTTCCTCCCTCTAAAACCTGCCACATACCCCTCCTTGCTCTCTCAAATGTATGTCCCCTTTCCATCAATTGTTGCCATATGTGTGTGTGTGTGTGTGTGTATATACACACAACCTGCCCAGTTATACAATACAATTATACAATTATTGTATACCATTATACAATAACCTGTATAATGTTACTTGTATGTAGGTTTTCAAGACTGATCACTTGGCATTGGTAACCAAGGTGCTTTCTTGCCTGGGAAAGACTTTTTTCCCACTCATCTTTCTTTAGTTGTCTCTAGTTTTTATATAGGGTTAGGTTGGGAAGATTTCCACCATCTACTTTGGCATGTCTATTGTTCTTGTCCTTGCTCAGTTCACCTTTAGGCAGTCATGTTTTTGGTGGGATTTGCACTTTGACTGGTTGTGGGTTTCTGTAGTGGTCTCCCACCTGTTGCAAAGAGAAGTTTTCTTGATGAGGGGTGAGGACGACACTCATCTACAGATGTAATGACAAATCTTTAGAGCATGATCAGGAACAAGCTGGCTTAGTAAAGTAGCGGTTGTAGTTTCTACCCCAAGAGCCACGACTTCACTAGCACTGAGGAGTTGGCTAGTTCCCAGTACTAGGCATGGTTTCCCTCGCGTTGAACAGGTCTTGAGTCTAATTAGAATGTTGTTGGTTAAGGCCACGGTATGTGTGCCAGTCTTGCACCTTTAGGACTACTGTGCCTTCTGGTCCTTTTTGTGATTATCACAGCTGGGCAGGACTGTTGGTTACTTCCCTCTTTTGGAACTTTGCATGACACCTTCTAGTACTATAAAAGCTAGTCTTCCGAGAGGAGGCATTCAGGTCATTTCTAGTTCAGGAGTGGCTGGAGTCTGTGTGTTTAGACAACCTTGACCAACAGCTCAAAAGAGGGCTTCCCATGCCTGGGATTTTGTCTTTGGCTCTTGGAGGGAACACTATCAGACCAGATGAGAAAAGTTCATTTAAGCTATATATATTTGTAGACTTACTTATAGGGCTTTTGTTGTGATGATTTTTCAGTTCCTTTTTTTTTTTTTTGGTTTTTCGAGAGAGGGTTTCTCTGTGTAGCCCTGGCTGTCCTGGAACTCACTCGGTACACCAGGCTGGCCTCAAACTCAGAAATCCACCTGCCTCTGCCTCCCAAGTTCTGGGATTAAAGGCATGCACCACCACTGCCCGGCTCAGTTCCTTCTTTTATTTATTTATTTATTTATTTATTTATTTATTTATTTATTTATTTAGGTTTTTCAAGACAGGGTTTCTCTGTGTAGTCCTGGCTGTCCTGGAACTCAACTCTGTAGACCAGGCTAGCCTTGAACTCAGAAATCCACCTGCCTCTGCCTCCCGAGTGCTGGGATTAAAGGCGTGCGCCACCACTGCCCGGCTGTTGTGATGATTTTTAAAGGCAAATAGTTAATACTATGATTTCTTATTGAGTTTTTTCTGACATCTTTACTGCTCTTTAACGCTGCACTCTCCTTCCAAGCTAGTTTTAAGAGCAAGGAACACTCGAAGCTCCACGTTTAGAACTTTGCCTGGTTATCTCAAATAACCCGTTAAACAGCTCTACAAGGATGGGCTTATTGGTCCCAACTTACAAATGAAAATACCAAAGGCAGAGAGGATTCTCTACTGGTCTTTAGTCATCTCTGAAAGAGCTTTTAATTGACCTGCATAATAAGACATGATCTAATTTTTCCCCAGGAATATTTTTTCTCTGTCTGGCCTGCTTAAATACATCTTTTGATTTTTCTTTATCCAAATCATACTTATTTAAATTTACCTCAAATATCACATCTTCCAAGATGTGCTCAAACATTTCCATAAATGAGAGTTAATAAATGAGTTAATAAATCCTTAGGATTATTCAACTTACATTTTGTGGTATTATAATAATACAGACTACCTGCAGTGAATGGAAAAATGTACTTTCATTTACAAATTCTGATCTTTTTCTGGGTTAACAACATACATGCAGTCTGATCCTCTCTTGAAATAGTTACAGGTAGAAGCCACAGTTCCACCAGTTCCACTGTGACTGGGAACAGACCTGCTACTCTGTAGTGAGCTATGTGGCTGAGCTAGCATGCTTGGTTGGTGAGGCATGTTGAATATACTCCTGTCTTACAGGATTTTCTATGTGCAACCGATTTTTTAGGGTGTAAGCCCACCATAAGTTAAGCTGCATCTGTACTTACAAGTTTGAACTTTTAAAAATATATAAATTAAGTGATATATAAAACCTTAATCATTATAAGCACCTCTTAAGACAATTAAGATGCAAATAGTTCTCCTGCCACAGTTATTAGAGAGAATAACAAAATGAAACTCTATCAGACCTAACTAATCCACAGGGGAGCATCTTCAACAAAAGGGAACTTCTTTGGGTCCTCAGACTCAGTATTAGCACATTTGTATCATGTTTCCCTAGCATACAGCTACTTTTGGGTGTTCTTAAAAATTTCAGCTTAGCCAACAGTAGGAAATTCTCCTAAAATAGTTCATTCGACATTTGCTCCCTCTCTCTTCCTTTTGTTCTTGTTACTTGGCTGTCAGTTAGAAAGCAGGAAAACAATGTTTCAACAGAGCTATTCCAAGTAGTGGGAAACTGGTAGCCAGGATGAAGGAGTCACTGAAATGCCACAGCAGGAGAAGTCCCTGCTTCTAGAGAACTATGTATCCGAGCCATGCACATATTGTGACTACTCACTCAAACACAACTCCAGCAGTATTTGTGAGAAACCTTCCTAGATATACCCAGAGGTACACGATGAACTTGAACAAAGTCTAAGGTCGTTACCGTCAGGCAGGTTCTTTGTGGAAATACTTTACAGTTATCTTCTAATGTACAGGTTCTTATGCAAAGCCTAGGAAGAGGCTAAGGTGTCAAAGGCTGACTAACAGCAGCCTGAGACCAGCTCATACTGCTTTAGATCTTCCCAGGCCTAGGTGGATAGACATTTTCATCTTTAGGAATTTATATGAATTATAAAAACTGCAAAAACCCCAATAAGTCATGAGCTACTCATCGCTACACTTAGTCCCTGCAAACCCATACACGGTAGCCACTCTGGAAATTTCAATAAATTGCCAGCCTGAAATGAGGGAGAACCCGAGTGATAGGCTTGTGGGCGGGCAAGCTAGTAGTTGCAAAGCAGAATTTATTACATTTTGAACTACAGAAAATACCAGATATACAGAAGGGGGGGGGGGTTAACTAGCTGTGTAGACTGTATCATGGTACTTTTTTGGGCATACACTTCTAAAACTATCATTGTATGAGTTTACAGAGAGGAGTCTTATATACTCATGTTATTAGAAACCTGGAAAAATACACGTCCCTAATACTATCAAATATGTCATCTATAAGTGACAATTTACCCACCATTCAAGAATGTTGTGCAACTAAATATACCCACACCAGCCCCACTCAAAGTCCACGGGCTGCCTATGGTTTTCAGGGTTTATATTATCATGTTATGTTTCAGGATTTATTTGCTTAATATTTTCTTATTTTCTGAGTTTCATAATATGCTTGTGAACCGAGGAAGGCAGACATTTTTACAGGTGACCCTGAGCCTTGTGTATTCAGGGCTCTGAAGGCAGACCTGGCTTGCCTCCCCACCTTCTCCCTGAGCAGAGGCCATCTGGTCCCCTTGCAGGTCAGGCACTCACTCACTCCTGGCAACACTTGTAGGCATCCTTCATGTTTATCGAATTAACAGAGTTTAAAACTCCTACCTGAAAAAGGAGACTGACTTCCAAAATTAAGTTTAATACTAAGTTTAATTTCTTCTTGCTTTTAAAAATATGATGCTTAAAACTGATGTACATACATTGGCAGCAAAAGATGCTTCTGACTGGAGGGAATGAGGAATTCAACCTTCTCACCGGAACAAGTCCAGGTTCACAGTGCAGAGTGAGGACAACCATGACAGTAGGCTATACTGCACTGTGCTCCAGGTACTGGGTGGAGGAAAACATGAAGCAAAGATCACATTAGGGAGTAGGGCTGAGAAAAAAGGAGAAGAAAGGAACTGTCAGTAGTAGAGTCCGGGAAGGGTGGGCCTTTCTTCCATTTCTGCTGTTCACTGACCCAGAGATTTATGCGGGTGGATCCTGTGGTCAGCATTCTTCAAAGTTAAGGTGTCACCACAATGACCTATAGAAGGAAATAAGACTGTGATCTGAAGAGAATCCTTCAAAGGTCACTGCTGTGGTGCTTCTGCCAAGGCACATTGGGTCCTCACTCTTCAGTGGCATGTCCTCACTCTTCAGGAGCATGTCACTTCTGGGATAGTTCAGCACTGTTTCACCCTGGAATGATGTAACTGTTGTCTGGCTAGTGAGGAGGAATATCATCATCAACTGGATAGCACAGGACTCTTCCTTTATTACTAACCAAACCAGCAACTGAGTAGTGCAAAGATGCTATAGCCTGTTCCAGCCAAGTGCTGTAACACTGCAAAGGGGAAACAGCTTCTTCCACAAAGGAAATCAGTGTTCCTTAAATGTGACAGAACAAGATGTCTGCCTACCGAGCTCAGCACTGAGCCTCACCCAGACGTTTATTGGAACTCTGAACTGTATCCAGTGCTGAAGATGGAGCTGACAATGGGTGCAGAGTTGTGCTGCTCCTGGTCTGCAGGGACACAGACACAAACTGACCTCACATGTAGGCATGGTGATTCCAGGCTCCATTAGAAGCACAAAGAGGAGAATCAATTAATTGTAAGCTGGAAAATAAAGAATCCGAGTCAGGGAGGAAAGAATTTTTAAGTTTCAGACTTCTCAGGGGAAACTATAAATAATGCTAAGCTTAAAACATTAGCAAGAATACACCCTGGTGTCTCTCTCAAGCAAAACAGCTAAACTTGAAAGATTCATGAAGACAGTTCTGAATATTCAAAAGCAAAAGCACAAAGTTGCCAGGAAGGAAAAAAAAAGGTTCTAGGGGAAAAAATGATTCAAAGGAACCACCTAGGTTGATGCCCACCATGATATCAATGTGGACAAGAATGATCCAGTCTAATTCTCATTTTGTTTATGCTTTCATGTAGACCACAGGAAAGTACAGATGGTTTACGTAACAAATAAGGAAAAGAGCTTTTACAAGATGAAAAAGTGTTCACGTAAGCCACACAGTGTTCCCAGACTGTAAGTAGGCATGCAATGCTCATGACCCCAGCTTTCTCTACTGCCTTCTTTTAATGCAGCAGCAGAGCTGGCTGCCTCATGAGCTCCATCTTGGGATACTGCTAACGGTCACGACTGTGGGCTCTGATTAGAGCCTAACCTAAGTGTTACTTTCCACAGCAACAGCACTAAACTCTGCTAGTACAGGATACCACTCAAGACTGCAGCATAAGAGATTTGTAAAGTTTCTTCACCCCAAAATAGCCTGGTCTAAAGTGATGGGCATTAGAAATGTACACATTATTCAGCTGGGGAGTTGGGGGGGAGGTGCTAGAATCCAGTCCAACTTGAACAATTCTCATTACATGATTCTCAATTTTATACTTTTTTGAGAAACCAAATCTCTGGACCCAACTCAGATCTACTTGGATTGGGGAATTGCTAAATTAGAAATACTATTCAATTTATAGCAGATGTCCCGAGAAACTGTAGATAGTAGTTCGACTTAAAGTTGGGTGCAGCAAAATAAAATCATTTATATTTTCCATCCATATCTTCTTTACATTAGAAAGACAATAAAGCCAGTGATCAGTATTAATCTAATCCTATTATCAAAAAACAGTGCTGACATTCACTGGGCCAGCAGTGGGCATCAGACACGGTGGCATGTCTGTGAAGTCATCTGTTAGGCTGATGTCAACATCCTATCACCTCTCTTAAGTCCTTCAGCCCTTTCTACTTTAACTGAAGGTCCCTAGAAGGTATGTTGCAGCTGCTCCATACCAATGCATCAAGAAAGCCTGGCCGTCAGCTTTTATCCTTTGGAGAGGGCAGAGGGAGAGGGAAGCATGCAGCATCTAGCCAGCATGCCAGCAGATACATGGAGTAGCATAAGTGACTTGGACAGAGACAGCAGAACACACAGGAATGCAGCAGAGTGCTGAACCCTAAGAAAACAGCACAGTCACTGTTTTAAAGCCACTATGCTTTGGGGTGTTCTGCATGGCAGAAAGAAATAGCAAAATGTCACCTTATATACTCATAATTCCATAACAAACCCAAGAAACAGACACTATTAGCTACTGCTGCTGCCGCAGCCGCAGCTGCCTCCTCCTCCGCCTCCTCCTCCTCCTCTTTTTCTTACTTAGGGGCATGTGATATTCATGTAGCCGCAGGCCATAAGTACAGTGGCCACAGCTTGGTTATACCTGAATAAATCTGCAGACAAGCCAACACATTTCTGCTGAAGTTTAAGATGAGGGCAGGGCATTTCCTATTCCTGGTTTTGTGTCTCTTTGCCATAGTGTCTAACTCACCACTGAGTCCTCACCATGACACCTGACTCACCAGTGTGCCTCCTGTTTCTGTAGTACTATAGTACGGTCTTCAGGACAGCGCAATGTACTGCACACAAGCTTAAGTCTGCGATCGGAAAAAAAAAAAAAAAAAAAAAAAAAACAGCCCCTTGGGAACCTTCTATCTCTACAGCCCAAATTATCCCAACCCAGAACCACACCACAGGTCAGAGAGGACATGAAGCACCCAAGATGCTCTGAGCCTGCTGCTCTTCTGGCAGGGCTCCCAACAACTCGGTATGTCTCCCAGTCCTCTGAGACCTTCAATTAAAACAGGAAATATCACATGTAAATATTTCCATCCTCTCTGTAGTCAGCTGAGTTGTGTTTGGGAAACTCCTCCAACGAGAAAAACACATGGCGAATTATCATTGACACCCAACAGTACAAAGTAGCCTAGAAAGAGAAAAGCGGCTTTTTGTTTTAAGGATTTAAATTGTTATATGGTCAATCAAATCTAATCTATTTTAATTTATTCACACAGAAAGTCAATTATTCAAATGCTCTTAATTCGGCCTCCACACTGTCTTGGTGGCCAGTGAAGCATTCAGAGGGTAGCTGTTTGGAGTATGCATGTTTTAACATGAATTAGGTGTTCTATCTTTATAATGTACTCCTTCTCTGATAGTTAAGGGAACACAGAATGTCTGAAGGAAGTACAACTGAATAGAAGGAAAGGCATTCAGCTTTCTCCGTGTTCTGGGATGTAGACATACGCTCTAGGGACTTGCTCTACTCAATGGATATGAAAAGCCCACTGGATTTAAGCTACCACTGACTGTTTGAAGGAAAACAGGACCAAAACTCTAAGGAAAACAGCACAGTGAAGAGTAAACTTCACAGCAGGTGTACTGGTAGTACAATATCACCAGCTGTGGCCGGGGCAACGGGACTGGGCACACAGGCTGATGCAGGTGGGAAACCCATTGCAAAAGCCAGCTGCCCCATCTCTAACCCTGCCTCACATAGATCAAGGAACCGCTTATACCCGTCCTAATAAGGAAAGCTTCTGCTGGTGGAGTAGCTCAAGAGTCAAACTTCAGTCCCTGTGTCTGTGCTATGAGAAGGATTCGACTATGGAAAAATAAAATCACTCTAAGAACTCCATTACAAAGTAAAGAAAGCACAGCCATCAGCCTGGCGGTCAAGGACTGCATCAGGGTGTTAGCTATAGAGGTAAATCAGGGCTGAAGGTACCTCCCAGGGCTCTACTTCTTAAAACAATCTTGCCACAAGTCTCACATGAGGCTTTTATTTATCTCTCATTGGCCAGAAGGATCCTGGCCACCCAGCTAAATAAGAGGTCTTAAGTATCACAGAACTGGCATTCCACTGACAGGCAGCCAGTAAGGAAGACAAAAAGAATTGATGCTGGATATCCCAATAGCCCCCTTTTTTATTCCCAAAGTAATGCCTTGGTAGTAAACCACCCGATTCAAGGCATTCATATCCGGTGGTGGAACAATTAAAAATATCGGTGGGGTGGTGACTACGTTAACCTTGAAGGAGTTCAGAGTACAAATTCCAACCTGGCTAAAGACAGCCACACAGCAATGGTGATAATGAATGTGACAGCAATGTCTACTGTTTACTGGACAGCAGACTATATGGCAAGTGCTTTAATATTATAGATAATCAATCTATAGATCAGTTCTGTGGAGCTTTGAGGTCCAGGCCATGAAGACAGTATTAGCTCTAGAGGTGGGAGGACCTTCCTAGGGCTGCTTACTACAATCCTGTCCATGATGTCACCCTGGGGGTTTTCATCACCCCAGGGAGATCATAAGAATTCTCATTTTACAGAAAGGAATGTAAACTCAATGTAAAGGAAACTCAAATTCAAAGAGTAAAAGTGCTTTAATGTACAATAACTACAGCTGACTATATCTCTGAATCAATTGTTGGGTTTGTTTGCAAATATGTTATTTTAACAACTGGAAATCAAGAGGTCCAGAGAAGATATTAGGAAAGCTGGCATGTCACCCTGGCTTTGAACCTTAGTGATGCTGACTTGACTGTAAAAACAACCCACAGTCTCTTGGAAAGGAAACATCACACAATTCAGGAAGAAGCAAAGACCCCACCCCAAGCAGTTCCAGCTGCAAGTGACTCACTGAATGGGACTGCAGCAGCGAGCATCCTGGGTTTTCACTCAAGACTAATGGCTGGGCCTGAGAGGGGGGATAGCTCAGTGGTACAGTGCTGACTGCACAAGCATGACGACCCGAGTTTGAGCCCCAGAACTGATTAAAGAAAAACAGAACTATCACACACCAACCCCCCCCCCCCAAAAAAAAAAAAAAAAACTGGGCAAGGGGGCATGAGTTTATCATAATCCAAGTGCTGAATCAGTAGAGACAGATGACCTGGTCAGCTGGCCACCAGCCCTGCCAAGTCATCAAATTCCAGGTCAGTGAGATCACAAACTAAGACAGAAGAAATGATAGGATTCCTCCTAACATAGAAAAGCCAAGGCTGTCCTCTGGCCTTTACGTGTGTGCATGCATGTGCATACTGACCTGCACATGTACGCAAAGGCACCACACCACAGATTTATATCTTGGAAAGGGGAAGAAACAAGAGAGGGTCTGAGCAATTTACTTGATGCCCTGGAGCTCACCAGTGTGGTCTGGTTCACTGAAGTCCTCAGCTATCCTGTCATCTGGGTTCTTTCCTGCTGAAAGATATTCCAAATATATACAGGACAGAAAATTCTATGAAAAAGACACTGCCCTTTGTTTGAGTGGGCTCTTGACAGAATGTCTTTTTATGTTTCTCTCCCAAGCATTGAGATGGAGGGAATTAAAATGTGACCATTAACAAACTACCCACATGGCACATGAGCTTAACACCCCAAACAAGACTCTAGACTGATCACAGAAGCTAGGTCGTTTCATTTTCTTCTGCCAACTCTATAAATCTGTTTGAATCTTAAGTGGAGATTATATATTTAAGTAACTCTGGAATTCTGGCAAGAAAACATAAAATATAATTAGTTCCATATAGCTATAACAGAAGCAGCCCAAAGAAAGGCTTGGTATGAGGAAGAAGGGCTTGAACACCCGTCCCCATGTATTTTTAAAAAACATGCAGTAGGCATCACTGGAAAGACAGAGATCAATCACCAAAGCAGAAGTCCCTCGGTATGCTGACCTGTTCTGTGGGATTTTCAGTTGCACCTCTGGCCTCTTCTCCCTAGATATTAGCAACTCACTCACCCCAAACTGACAGCCCAAAAGATTTCTAGATATCATCAAGTCTCCTCTGAGAGGCAACAAGGCCCCTATTTGAGAGAAGCACAGATCTGACAGATATCTCCAATTTGCACAACCTAGGGAGGCTTCCAAGTAAACAGTGAGAATTAAGCAGGCTACATGTTGGGAGAAAGGTGTCTGAGATGGACAGTGGTGTCTATGCTGATAATGGAAAGTAAAGCATTGTAGGACAGACAGTACCTGCTTCTCAGTCTCTTAATGTAAGAGTTTTAGACTCATTTGAAGCCAGGCATGGTGGTGCACACCTAAATTCCAAGCACTCAGGAGGCTGAGGCAGGGGCATGAAGAATTTGAAAGCAGCCTCTGCTACATAACAACCCACACCGAAACTCAAGAAAAGAAAGAGATAAGAAAAAAATCCATATTAAGATGGAGGATCAACTGGCTTGTAAGTAATAACAAAGTAAATCCATAGAGGAAATCTAAGAGGAAGGCCGTGGGCCACAACTGGGGGCTGTCAACATTCTGATTGCTTTAATTAAAGACAAATAGGATGGAGGCATTTTAACCCTTCCTTGAACACAGCTTTTTAACATACCAGGCACACGTCAGCATTGAACACTTACTTTTAGAAGACAAAAACTTGAGATTCAGGGGCTATTCTGCACATTAGTCAACACCAGAGCAGGTCCATCAGTGCTGATTCTTCCCTGCCTCACTATTCTTGTAAGCTAACCAAGAGTGCTGTAGCCAGTGTCACATTTCTCAGAGCCACCAGAAGAAACCGTGAGGTCAAAGCATTAATGTTAGAACACAAGATCAAAAAAGAAATTCTCACTATTGTTTTGTGTCTATTCACTGGTACACAGAGCACATGTGTGCCAACCAGAGGACAACTTCAGGAGTCAGTTCTCTCCTTCCACTCTGTGAGGTCGGGGGATGAATTTTAGGACATCAGGCTTAGAAGCAGGTACTTCTTTACCTAGAGCCATCTTGCTGGCCCTAAAAAGGAAGCGGTGAGGTGAGATGGCTCAGAGGGTAAAGGTGCTAACTGCCAAACCTGAAGACATGAGTTCAATCCCTGGGACTTACACGGTAGAAAGACAACAGACTCACCACAAGCTGTTCTCTGACCTCCACACATCTGCCCCCTGCACATAAACATAAAAAAATGGAAGCAGTGAAGATAAAAGATATAGAATAGGAGACAGATTTTTCTTCTGCAAATATGCTCCCGTTTTCTAACGTACTTTCTTATAAAATAAGGAGAAGCAGGCATAAGTTAACTTAGTCTTCTCTCAAAACAACACAACTGTTTATGATCTGTCAACTTTCTTTGTGCCTTGCCTCTTAAGGTCAGGCTGGGTCCCAGTGATCTTACTTGAGACAATATCAGCCATGCCAGGACCAGAGGCCATGATGAAAAGAGCAAGGAAGTGTCACCCTGCAAAGGCCAAGGACACTACTGCAGACCCTGCCACCCCTGTGACAGAGAGTAAGCCAGCCTTAGAGAGGAGGTAATATAGCATGGGAACTAGCTGGAGCCCTGGACACCCGGGCCATTGTTTAGGAGCTGGAAGGCTATCCCTGCCTGCAGGTCCAAGGCAATTTTCTCCCACAACACACTATGGTTTGCCTTCTTGAACATTTAACCTCAGGACTTAGACAGCAGAGACCTTGCCCCAGCCTATTCCTTTAGGAGTGCTCAAATGGTTACTGCAAAGTGACACTTTTCTAATTATTCTGTCAAGCATCAATCACAGAAGTTCCTGGTTTCTGCATGCTCTGAGTGACAGGCAATCACTGTGTTACTTACAGTTGGTGCTATGGCCCCGCCTGGACAGTCAGGGCTTGCTAGTTCCCAAGGACAGGAATTGCAGGGCTAGCGGTTCAGAAGTTCTTGGGGGAGGGAGGGTATCACAAGTGGGTGTACAAACTCTCCTCTGGAACAAGCATGTCTGCATTATCTGGCATCTCTGAAATGGGAACACTCTCAATGCCAAGGGTGTTCTAAATTTTAACCCTTGTGTCTAGAACTTTATTCATTCTGCTGTTAAAACCTGATCCAAACAGCAGACACAAGAACTGTCTCAGAGCCCTCTCGGAGTAGGAGTGGTGAGGACTGAGATAGGAGTCTCAAAACCTGCCCCAATCTAAGCTGAAACTTGTGTTCCCACTATCTTACCATGCTGAGTTGCACATTCTTGTGTGTTCATGTGCATACTTTCATTCAGGCATGTGCAAGTGTGTGCTGGCACATGCGTGCTTATGTGCACACTGAGATGCCAAGAGTTGACATTTCCTCTCACAATTATTCAATACATTGTTTTTGTGACAGTGACTCTCAATGAACCTGGAGCTCACCAACTGTGAGGGTGGTTGGCTAGTGACCCCTGTGATCTTTCTAAGTCCAGCCCTCAAGAGCCCCTCAGAGCTGTGTTAAAGCTTTCATAACTGGCTTTTTACATGGATGCAGGGGATGTGAACTTAGGTCCACAGGCATACATGGCCAGCAATTTACATACATGGCCTTCTCCTCAGCTCCAGCTGCTGGGTTTCTAAGAAATGAAATGGCAAGAGCTATGGGGAAACAGGGATGGGTTGGGAAGAAGTTACTGGTAATTATATTTACGAACATTCCACTTACGTATTTGCCTTTGTTACCTCTGAATGTTAACAGGTATTCTGCTTAAGTCTTCCCTTAGGTGTCAGTTTGCATACAGTTTCTGTAATAATATATAGGAAAAGAAACGAGACCAATGGGCCAGTCTGTCAGCTGTTTGCATGTAGTGGTATCTGAAGCTATCTGAAGCTATGTGGCTACGTACACAGTGTGGTGTTGAGGATCAGAGGGCTCTCAAGAGCCCGGGGACCTGGAGAAAACTCAGGTTCCTCAAAAGCCTGTGGCTAGGGATGTCCAGACTAGGAACAACTGATGGCTTCATTAAGCTGTTTCCTCTCTTCTCTTCCCACAATGCACATTCCTACCCTCACCTAAGATTTGGTCATTCTGGTAATGTGGCAAGTCTTTGTGAGATTCCCCTCCCCCCCTTTAAGAATAACTCCCAAACTCCTAATTTGGTCATGCATCCCTCCTGAGTGTGGGCCCAGCCTAAGCTTAGGCCTTCTCAGCTTTCTTCTCTTGGCCTTCAGCTTCTGCTTCCTTTTCTCTCTGCTCTGCTCACTAGGCCCCTTTCTTTACTCAGATCTCAGTTCATCTGTCACTACTTCAGAGGCCCCCTCTCTGCTCACTTCACTTCACTGAGACCCCACGCAATCCACAGATAGCTTGCCAGCTGTAGCTGAGCTCAGACTGTAATTTCCAACTTAATGGAACGCGGGCAGATGCAGTCCTAAGAGACTTGGGGCCTCTTCTGTTGCATCTGGCTCAGAGCCTGACAGACCATCTTCCCACACCTTCCTCTCTCTGCCGGGTCAGAAAGCTTCTCCTCTGTACCTTCTTCCTTCCCTTCCTCCCTGCAGAACCTCCCTGCAGATCTGCATGGCAGTCTGATGGCTGAGCCAGCCTCGCCCAAGCCCTTGCAACTCCCCCTAATATTGGTTCATATAATCCTGTCTTGGTCGAGTCTTAAGACTTAAGACTCATTCCTGTCCAATTTTGGCTTCTTGACCTGAAGAAAATTATCTAGAGTGGCACCCAGCAGTGGGTGCTGTCCCCAGCTCTCTGGGTGGTTCTCAGGCACACTGGACTTTGACAAATAGGCTCTAATGTTACGTTGCTAATGGTACTGAGAGGAAGAACAAAAGCTGAGGCTTCTGGACACTGCATCTCATAGCCAGCCTCCATGCTGCATCGCTGTCAAAATGCTCTACCCTAAAAAAATCATACTTATGCTGGTTAGGTTTTTACAGGCACTTTAAATAAATAAATAAATAAATAAATAAATAATAATAATAAAGCAAAAAACAAACAAATAAAAAACCAGATTGTATAAAATAGGTATTAGCATACCAGGTAAAGGAAAGGGCTTTCTGGAGAGCTGGCTTGGTTGTGCTGACAGCCTCCATGTATCTAACTGGCTTTGCAGCTTTTAAGGGAGAAAAAATAAACTTCTCAATTTATAGCTCTCTCTTGTGAGGGAAGCAAAATCTGATGTTCTGCCACTACTAACCCGGAAAGCAGCCACACTATCAAGATGGCACCTGACAGGATGAAGTGGATCTGCCCTTGTCACTATAGATTTCCATGTGGAAAAACCCAGGCCCTGGTCAACCCTTCCTTTCCTTTTAAAACACGCACTCTGGCTCCAGGGAGAAATGCTACAGTTTTGGGGCCCAGTTATCAATGTCAACTAAATAGCCACTCAAGATGATAAAAACAAAACAAACAAAAAACTTCTTTCTGCAGAGGTCACATGTAAAGAAAGAGATGCACACACATATACATACAGATAAATAAAATCATCTTTTTCTTCCTTTCACGAGTAGGTGGTGAGCCTATGCATGTGTGCATGCTCACATGTGAACACAGAGCCTGGAAGCAGATGTCAAGATGTCAGGAATCTTCCTATTTGAGACAGGGTCTCTCAATCAAACCCAAAAGTTGCAATTAGGGCTAGCCTTGGTAGTCAGTTTGTTCTGGAGCATCGCCTGGCCCAGTCTCTTCCTTCTGAGGCTAGAATTAAAGGAACCTTACCTGCCTAGTATTTAAGTGGGTTTTGGACACCCAAGCTTGGGTCATCTTGTGCCTTTTAAGTGCTGAGCCATCTCCCCAGCCCAAAATAATACTTTGAAACAAACAAACACACAAACAAACAAAATTCTGACAAGCTTTGCATGTGTGTATTCACATTATTGGACAGCCTGTGCTTAATATATACAGAGTGAGCAACAGGAACATGTTACATTACAAATAGATTTAAAAAAAAAAAAATCAATCGACTTTCATCTCTACCAATGACTTTGTTAATCCTGAATGTTCATGAAATGTGCCTGAGAATGACAGGACAAAGCACATTTCTTTTGGTTTGTTTTTTTTTAAAAAACAAACCAAAAGCAGTGTTGCACAACAATACATATGAATATTTTACTGTTTTCATATCCATAAAAAGGAACTTCTGAAAAGTGTCAATCATCAAAGTGTCATGTTTTAGCCCTAATCTCCACACCTGATAATCAGAGATTTATAATAAAATATAGGATTGTAATTATATCATTTTCATATTTCATTAACATTATACTTATTAGGTTAGCTTATAATGAAATATCCTTGATGACCATAATTTATTTTTACCCAACTGTCAGGGTGGTACATAGATTTAGCTGTGCATAGACCCTCTGAAGACATCTATTAATATCAAGATATTAACATTTTAATCGGTTCCTACTTAACTTTCAGGATCACTTACTAACCTCTTCAGGGAATTGCAGAAGCCACCTGTAATAGTTAAATCACTTTATGGGACTTGGACTCAGTATGGAAACAAGCCTCTGGGCTCTGAGTGTGTACAGGAGGGATTACCTAGATGAACTCAAGTCGGAAGAGGCATGCACACTGCTGTGACTGGCACAAGTCTATTAGGATTGGGGTTTCAGACTTCCTGAACAAGTGATCTACCTGAGCCCCAGCATCTTGTCTAAGCTTAAACACTGCATGACCAGCTGCCTCGTGTCTCCTGGCATAATGGACTATACCCCATCCTCTCTTCCAAAGGATGTCCTTTGTTTCTTAAATGGTTTGCCCGGTACTTTGTCACATCAACAAAAGTAACAAGCCAACCAACCTGAGTTAGCTGTGTGGTCACAGAGGACATTTAGGGAGAGAAATAAAATTCCCCCACATGTAGGTGCTAGGTTAAGAAGGGAAAACGTAATAGAACTATCTGTAAAAGAATGAATGTAAGTGTGTACTCCCAAGCTTGCTTATAAACACACACCATGAAAGACCCGGAGATCATGTGATGGTGACATAAAATCACTTAAATATTTTAACCATGGAGAAATGAGTAAAAATACAAGAAAACATAATGGAATCCAAAACAGGTAGCAAGAATCTTGATACAGAAAAATATCCAATGACATAACTAAAAAATAATCAGTTTGTTGTTTAGTGGGAAAACATAAAATGAACCAAAGTTCACTTAGAAACACCTGTGCACAGCAACAGACAAAAACAGTGGAGGCGGAGAGAGAGCACCCATCTCAATAACTGTTGTAGAAGGACTGAGGACCAGTGAGTGATCCACTGCCTCCTGTGTCCTGTATGTCCCAACCACTATCATGACAGTGCATGAAATAACAGATCTGCATTAGCTAGGAGATGAAACAAATGCTGTGCATAAGGAATTCTAAAATTTATTAGCTTTCAAAGGAACTAGTGGCAGCCAGGAGAGATGGCTGAACAGGCAAAGGTAAGCGCTATCAAATCTGATGGCTCGAGTTTGATCTCTGGGACCACACAGGAGAAGGAAGAACTGACTTCCACACAGTGTCCTCTGGCTTCCACAGGTACACTGCAGCACCTGTGTACCCTACACTTCCTCACCCAACACCCACCAAAAAATAAGTAATAAATTGAAACAATGCTGTTTTTTAATTAGTGAAGAATATATATGAGAGTTAATTTTTTTTTTTTTTTTAAGAGAATGATAAAAACAAAAACCAGATCAAGCAAGCAAGCACTGTGGTTCTAAACAGGCCTCCTGGGGTCACACAGGAGTTTCTGATGATGAGGTGCAAAGCCTTTGGACTAGACACTGCATCATTATTGCAGTGTGAGCTAAGGTCAGTGCTGCCCCAGCTTCATTTGAACATCAAGTTGTGTGTGGGAGAGACATGGGCTGTTCTTGCATACAATTTCTGAGTATCTGCAGCCTCAGTCATGAATTCCGAAAGCAAAATAAGATGGGCTCTCCATGCAGTTCAATGGGAGCAGTTACCCCTGCAACTGAGTGCTTGTCCTTAGAGGCCAGAGTCCTAGGAGATAGAGTGGGTACATTCTCACAGAGTAAAATACCCCAGACCATATACATCTAGATGCTGAAGAGTAAGCACTGCTGCTACAATCCCCAGCGACGCTGGCGTGCTGAGCTCTATGCTGCTCCCATTGGAGGAGCTGAGTCTTGGCTTAACTGATGCTATAATGAACTTGGCTCCATTTCAGAAGAACATGCCAAGTCTTCCTGTGTTTGCTTAAGTTTAACTTGCTGCTTTCTTTCTGATTTTGAAGGTCTCATTCAATTCCAAAATTCTATAGCATAAGAAAATGTAAAACAGGTTTAAAAGGAGCTTCACTTAAAATTAGATTCAAACACACACTCGATGGTTGAATGTAGCCCTCCCTCAGCATTTTTACTGAAATCTGTGATATTTGGACTCTGCTTGGTTTGCAATGTCCAGGCCTATGTCAGGGCCATTTATGATGCTTGCAGGTCTTTTGAGTCCCTGAGCTTCTTTGCTCAGCACCGCCTCCTCTTGGGGCTTAAAAGGGGGGAGGAACACCATCCCTTCTAGCATCTCCATCCCTTCTGGTTGTGGACCTCCTAGTGCAGACAGAACCAGCCTCCATATCTGCCATCTCAGGAATCCAAGCCTCATGTCCTGTGTGCTGCTCAGAAAAGATGACAAGTACCAACAGATGTCACACTACCCAGCAGTGACTACAAATCAACACCTCAGCTTTCCATTGGTGTCTCACAAGCTAATGGCAGAAATAACCAATACCTATAACAAACCATCACTCAAGATCCAAGGTACCCACTACTCTGATGTGCTAAAAGAGTACAACTTCAATCCAGAGCCTTTAAATCACAGAATCTGCTAATCAGGAGAGAATTCGGTGCATAGCCCACCACGATGTACTGACTTGCTATATGAACTTGTCTCTTCTTACAGTCTACAGTGATGATTTGCTTTCACTTTGAAAGTCCACCATGTCATAAAACTGAGACACACCCAGGAAGAATAATGGCATGCATTTCAACAATCCTGCCTTTGTCTCTTCTAAAAATCTGTATCTAATTAATAAAATGTCATCAACATTCAATCTAATTCACAAGTATACAATTTTATGAGTTTATACACAGATCCATGAAGCCCAGAGTAAAACCAATGAGGGGCCATGTTTGACTCAAAGCATCCTGTCTCACTATAGCCCTCCAACCAGCATATTTAGCTTGCCTGGTGATCTGAGGTGGCACCAGGCAGGTCCAAGTACTTGTGTGCTGGATGCTTGGCTCACACACGTTATAAGGATCTGACTACATGAACACAGAAAGAGAACAAGCATGAGAGCAAGAGCCCACGTGAGTAAAACCGAGAAGAGACCTGGCGACCATCACTGTAAGGACAAGAATTCCAGAAGGAGACCCGGGGATACATCGCTCACAGGAGTCAGGACCTTAAGGGATTTTCAACACTAATAGTAGTTATTAGCATGCTTTGCAAGTATGGGGATGTACTCAGTTCATAGAGAGCTTTCATAACATGTACAAGGCCCTGAGATGAAGCCCCTTACACTACACGAATTGGTGGATGGTGCACACTTGTAATCCCAGCAAATGGAGAGTAGGGACAGAAGATTCAGAAATTCAAGGTCCTCCTCAGCCACACAGAATGCTTGAGGCCAATCTGGGCTACGTTTTTCCTTTGTGAGGGTATGTTTGGAGGCTGCTCCTCTCACGGGTAGCCACTGTGTGTGTGGCTGCCATGAGCCGGAGATGTGTAGAATGAAAGCAAGGCCATATCCCTTCTCTTCTCTGCTTCATCCTGTGACAGAGGCATGAACATCTGATATCAAGACACAAGTGTAGAAACAGAGGCAACAACACCACTGAAGACAGAAAAGAATTCAATTCCAAATTCTACATAGTGGTTTACATACATGGGTCAAGAACTACAGAGAGTCCTGTGCGGATTCGCTAATTATAATCTGTAAAAGAAGCATGTCCATTAGGGTAAAGAAACATTAAATTGGATTTTTAAAAAATGGTGATTTTTTTTTTTTATTATTCACATATCTTAAGAAAAAACTCAGCAAAGACCTCCGCCACACAGTATTAGAAATCAATTTTCTTGACCAAACATAAAAGAGGATTCACTATCTCATCTTAAAACTGCCTATTATCATGACATTTGTCAAATACAGAAACATCTGACCACTTCCTTTTCCCCAAATAGCAAAAGGGACCAGGTAACAAATGAAGGCTGTACTCTGTAACAAGAAAAGGCGAGAGACAGAATTACAGCAAAACACTTACAAATCAAGAGGGAAGAAGGAAAGTGCTTAGAGAGTAAATGCACAGAGCACATAATAGCAAAGAAGTCTCTGGTGGAAAGCAGCAGCCGATGGTAACTTAACAAAGACAAAAGTGAATAAGATCCACTTCAGTGACTACACTTGAGACGAGGTAATTTCATAAAGTTTATAGAAAGTCACTTGAGAATGACATAGCCTGTTATTATGGTCTACCTCCACAGACAAGAAAAACACAAGTTCTCTATTTGGGAACTGATCAGAGGGAATGCATCTATGAACTCACTGATGAACTTTATTAACTGCAAGATTACCCTCCATTCTTGTTTGGATAGAAAAGGCACTTTAGAATGGTAACTTCCTCTGAATTTCAAAGGCAGATATGACATAGGAATAGAAAGGAATAAAACAGAAGGGGGTGTCACAGCACACAAGGAAGGGAACAAGCAAGTGTTAATGAGCTATGTGGAAGAGGATGCTGAGGTGAATTAGGCTTGGTAGACCGGTACTCACAGCTACCTACCTCAGGTAGGACTTGCTGTGACATCAGTGATGGAAAGGGGACTCTGAATGTAAAGGGACAAAACAGAGCTGTGGGTACAATTCAAATTTAAGCCAAAATGAGCATCCTCTGAGGAGTTTGTTAGAATAAATGCTAGGCTGTGCTCCTGGATCAGGCATGCAGTGGGTCTAGGTTAGGTCATGCATGGAACACGCATGTGAAGGAGATTCCAGCTGATGCACACATGGCTGGAACAGCCATACACCTAAGAACAGGTCTATTCCACATGTAACCACATGCACAGGGGACCCTGTCAGAAGGCTTCAGTGCTGGATCTTGCACAGCTTTGCCAGGTGTCTGGAAGTGTCTGGAAATACAAGCTGATGCCAGTCCCCATCATATATTGAGTGTTTGTCTTAGATCAAATGGACCCATTGTTCAAGCTCATGATCCTAGAGGCGGGCAGCCCTAACCCTAAGCTTCTAGGAGAAAATCGTCAAGGGACCTTTGTGCCCTGAAGAGCTTGTGGCTAACACCTTTAAAACAATCTACTATGCCAGGGAGATACTACATCAATCTCTCAAGTTTGAGCATACTCTGTGGGCTCTATGTTTACATGTGAAATTGGGGAATGTTCAAATGGGGAGAATATGCCACCAAAATGAGAGGGAATGAGAGGAGTCCCTAAGAGACAAAAGAAAGAGTCAGGAGAAAGAACAAGGGGCAAAGAGCAAGTAGGAAAGAGGATTATCACAGCCTTTAAGCAAATGACTGTAGTACCAGATTTTCCATCAAACGTGCTGGCTATGCTGCCTCTCATACAGCCATCATTCATGTAAAGTCATGGTGCAGTGCTGCTCAGACAACCTGTGGTGAAGGACCAATCTTTAACAAATTCACTAACACTGACAGGCTAATATTCTTGAAAGACGCAACATATAAATTACAAGGAAGTTCATCTTCTATTTGCATGTCACGACAATGGCAATTTACAGTAGAAGTCTCTTGACTGCTTATGCTCAGCTTCTGTGCTTATGGCACACTAAAACAATTCTAAGAATGCCACTGGTTTACAAGCTGAGCCAGTCCCCATCACATATTGAGTGTTTGTCTTAGATCGATGGGATGAGAGGTCACGGACATCAGTCAATACCCTAAGAAAATGATGATCAAAATACTTCGCAACAAAAAAATCAGGGAGTTGAACTATTTGGGTGTGTTCTGGATCCTGAGAAAACAAGAGTCTGCATTTCAACAGCCTTCAAGTTAAGGGGTCCGCTGTGGTAGTACCTAGCCTATACTCTTCAAGTTACGGGGTCTGCTGTGGTAGTACCTAGCCTACACTCTTCAAGTTACGGGGTCCGCTGTGGTAGTACCTAGCCTACACTCTTCAAGTTAAGGGGTCCGCTGTGGTAGTACCTAGCCTACACTCTGATTCTTAAGGCTCCACACATGATTCCCAGTTACTCCTGAACCTAGACAATGAGACGTAACTTCAAGAGAAATGGACACTATGCTGGGTCTTTTGTGAGCCTCCTTCCACTGTTTTAAAGGGATGGTGATGTAAAAGAAAAACCAATTATAAGGCTTGGTGGGAACCCAAGCATAAGATTATAGGCAGCCTTCTACTTCTCAGGGAGCCTAGGGCCTGGCAAATCACAGGTGACTCATAAATATTTTTTGGCTGTCAGTTCGACGGACTCAGGAGCTCCTGCATGGGAAAGTACACATGAACAAATACATCTAGGATGGTGGTTGTTAGCATTCTGTCTAAACTCCACCCCACAGTTACCTGGCAACAGCCAGGTATGCTCCTCCCAACAGTTACCTGGCAACAGCCAGGTATGCTCCTCCCAACAGTTATCTGGCAACAGCCAGGTAGGCCTGACCCTCTATAAAAGGGGCTGCTTGCCCCCTCCCTCTCTCTTGCCTCTTTTCTTGCCGCTCTCTCTTGCCTTTCCCTCTTCCTCCCTCTCTCCCCACTCCCTTCCCCCTCTCTCCACATGGTCATGGCTGGCCTCTACTTCTCTATTCTCTCCCCCTGTTTTGGTTTAATTAAAAAAAGAAAAAATTAGAAAGAGGTGATGGTGAAACAGAAATAGGGTCATCGTAATATCTGACTGCTTGTGGTGGCCATTACTTTCTTTCCTAAAACCTTGTACAGCTATGTCATTGGACATTGTTTGGTTAATTGTCACAACTTTGTGTGTATACATGCTCATGTGTAAGTACATATGGGGGAGGGAGTGCGTGTGTGTGTGTGTGTGTGTGTGTGTGTGTGTGTGTATACGCAGGTGGAGCCCAGAGATTGGTGTCAGATATCTTCCTTATGGCTCTAGATTCTACTTTCTGAGACAGGGTTTCCCACTATCTGCAGGTCAAGGTTCAGCTAGAAGGCTGGCTTGCAAGCAGCAGGGATCCGCCTCTGTCCTCCCCAGAGCTGGAAAGGCCAGTTATATGTTGCTGCATCTGCCTGGCTGTTATTGTAACACAGGTTACAATATGCAGAAAAAATCCAACATTGCCCTAAACACAAGATGGAGTTTCTCTTACCTGCTATCCAAATTCTAACATCCCTGGGTCACAGGAACACACTGAAGTACCTAAGTCACTTTTATTTTTGCCTCAAGTAAGTCAAATCCAGGAGGTCAAAGGTTAAAGCTCTGGGATTTCTGCTTACTGTTTCTGAGCCTAAGGCCTTTGGGTATTACCAGTTACCTAAGTGATTGTTCAAGAAGACTCTACCAAGTTCTAATTGCAAAAAAAGGATGTTTTCAGAATGCTTACATCTAACGATTAATGAAAGGACCCATAGATAAGCATCGAGAAAAATAATTAACTAGGATTTATGCCAACTGGCCCTTGGGAATGCTGATATGTGCGGTTGATGTGCTCCAGTTCATAAGACCTCAGAGGTGGTCAAAGTATCCTCAGGAGAGGGTCCCAGAAATGCAAATAAAATAGCTAGGCATACTGAAAAGTTCTTTAATTGCAAGTCAGGGGCCACCCAAATTAGAGTGAGAATTGCAGTGTCAACTAATCACACCTACACCCCCCAACCCTGTCTTATTTCCAATGTAACTTACTGCATCCAGTAAGCCCTGCTGCCCAGGACACTGCCAAAGACAGTGAGGGTTAGAGAAGAGGGATAGACAGCTCCTAGTGGAAGGAGAGGTTGGAAAGACTCACTGGTAGCATTCCTGCTGAAGGCTACAAACACCAGACTCCAATCCTACCAGGAGAGAGGGCTTTCTGCAGAAGCCCATGGGGATAAACAGGCCCTGAGGTCATATTCACACATGACCTCTTGGCCTGCTTTTTGGTATTTGTTTCCCATTAGGTATTTATTTGCTCATTGACTTTTCTGTCCTTCTTCCCTTTACAGTGGCAGCTTCAGAGTTCTATTCAACTCGTGGCTTCACCCTCAGTGCCCACAGCAGAGCTGGACATACCTACACAGTTCATAAATGCCATGTGCTGACAGCTTGGAGTGGTTTCTTGTCTCTTTAGTCATTCTGTGGTTGAGAGAACTAGTTCTGATCTCTAATAGGGCCCTTGAGCGTAACTGTCCTGACAGGAATGAAGATATTTGAAAGAGACATTTGCACCCCTCCTTTCGGATATCAGACTATTGAGACAATGGGTCCCAAGGAATTGGATTTCCTCAGGAAAACAAGAGACATGACAACTCAGCACACCAACAAGCCAGGACATTTTTTAGGAAGGACCATACAGACATGTTGCTTTTTTCACAACAAGATAATTTTTTTTCTAATTCCCAATTCCTTGGCAGCGGTGAGGAGAAGTGTTGACACGGTGAGGACGGGGCTGTATTCTCAGCTTCCTGCATCCATGGGGCCCATCTCACCAAAGTACAGTCAGGGAAAGAAAAATAAAACAGATATGAGCACATTCATGACAGAAGCAAAACCAGTGTCAGCAGGGACAGGGAGGAGGAACCCAGGGCAGCAGGTTTTCTATTTTCAGCATATAAAGAATGTCTGAATAGTAAGGAACTATTCTGTGCTGACCAATCAATACACATGGCATGTGTGCACTGAACAGTAACATACTCATAAAGAGATTTAATTTCTGTGTTTCAACTGAAAGTGAAAATTTGCCTGTACTTGTTTTTTTCAATTTGTTGTAATTTTATATGTACTGGTAATTTGTCTCTATATATACCTGTCTGTGCACTGTGTTGTTGCCTGGTGCTTTCAGGTCAGAAGAAGGCAAATAGAATTTACAGAGGGTTGTGAGCCTGGAATCAAATGTGGGTCCTTTGGAAGAGCAGCTAGTGCTTTTAACCACTGAGCCATCTCTCCAGTTCCTAAAGATATTCTTTAATAAGTAGCTTGTCTAAATAAAAGAGGGAGCCAAGATAAAGGACTTTAGATTGAGAAACACAAAACATTTTCCCTAGACTGGACACTCAGGGAGACTACCATCTACAGAATGGCTGCCTAACTTTGATTTATACAGAGAACTATAAACAAAGCCACTTATGACCCTTCCAGCAACACTCAGCTATATACCGGAAGGATTCTCAGCACAGCATAGGGATGTTTGCACACCTATGCTTCCTAAAATATTATTCAAAACAGCCAAGAAATGGAAGGAGCAGGGCTGTTCACTGACAGATTAATATATAAAGATATGGTGTAAGTAAAAAATTTACTCAGTCACAAAAAGATGAAAATTAGATAATTTGCAGTAAAATAGAAAAATATAGAACTAGAGATTGTCATGTTATGCATAATAAGCCACACCCTGAAAGAGAAAAAAAAATTCTCTCATGTGGAATCCAAACTTAATTAAAAATTAATACTTGAAATACTCAAATACTAGAACACAGAGGGCTATTGGAAAGATGAGGAGAAAGACAGGAGGGAGACAGTAGCTGATGAATGGGGGTGCATAAGACCAGAGCTCGGAGTACGCAAGCATGAGAACGTTACCCACAGGAAATACACATAATGAAAGGTCTGTGAAAAGGTAAAAGTTAAAACAATCAAGAAAACAAATCAACAAAGAAAGATAGCTGTCTAAGACTAGACTAGACTAACTAGACTTCTAAGTCTCTCAGTCTGTGTGAAAGAGCAATCATATTGTCAAACAGCCTGTAAGGAAAAGAATGTGGGGCAGTTGCTTCCAAAGCAATGAAGTCTCTGCTGCACCAGCTCTGGGTACCACCTAAGGAAACAACTCCTGCAGGCGTTTCAGTGACCTAGGAAGTAAATGCTCACTTGGAGACAGGCAATCTGTCTACAGTGACCTAGGAAGTAAATGCTCACTTGGAGACAGGCAGCCAAATCTCTTTGCTCTATTTCTGAGTTTGCCCTAAGAAAGTCTGTCTCTCATCTTATTGGGAGCCCCAGGACCAAACCAGCTTGAAGCTGCCAGATTTGGGGTTGCCATTTGTCTTAGTAAAGCCTTTCAAATTTTATATGCCTCAGTTTACCTTTTAATGAACACTCTGATTCTGATTATAAACATGAATTAGAGAAAATGCAGTATTGCTTTGCCTTTGATATACTCAAAAAGCACAGCACTTGGAAATGTTTTATTTAGCAGATAACAATAATAAAGCTTTTATCAGGTTAAATGTCATTTGGGTACACCTTGCCCTGGAAACAGGGCATGTGGTTTTACTTCTCACCTCCAATTCTAGAGAAACTGAAGCACATCCTATAGGGTCAAAAAGATAATCTCTTCTCAATTTATACCAAAGGATATCAGGCTATTCTTTCAAACATGAATTTAATCTTTCTTTTATTAAACTGTTTTCTTGGCTGTCCAGTTAGAGAACGAGAGCCAGACAATGAATCTCTTCGAACCTCCATTGTTGGAACACTGTCATGGAGTCATGTGAGAAATCTTAGTGTGCTTGTGAGAAAACTCCTTGCAACCTCAGTTTCTTCAAAACACTGAATTGTTTTGGGGGATGTGTTTTCATGCTTCTCCCAAGTGTAGAGGATACGAGTGAGTTTACTTCAGATTACTCATTATTGCTTGCTGATGTTATTCAATTAAATGTTTAAACTATCCTTTATATGCCTCTATGGAAAACATGTTTTTGCCTCGTGTAGCTTGTCCTAGTGACATACTTTCTTCTGGTGAATCTTTTTAACACTCACAGTGTAAACTGTCTGATGCTCTGAATGAAGTCAGCTATTGCGTGAGACTTTATTCCACCTCATTTTTAGGCCCTGCTCTCCCAGGTTCACACTACCAACTTGAACGGTAAACATTCCATCAGTTTAAAAACAGCACATGGGGCAAACCTGAGTACAATTGAACCTGTTCAGATGGCTCTCATTCCTACATGAATACATCCATGAGCTGAACAAAGTTTCTGCTTTAGAAATGATTCTGAAATAGTGTGTCTTCACATCTTCTTTATAATGGTGATTTAAACACTTAAAGACATTCCAATGACCAACATATACATGAACTGTGTTCAACCTTGCTGGTTACAGAGCAAGGCCTTATTAAACCAACAAGGGTGTTGTCACACACCAGCTAGGATGCTTGAGACAGAAAGGACTGGCCAGTGCCACCACTGAAGATAAGGGAAAGGTGGCAAGAGCACACAGCACATGATACGTTACATTCAAAACCAGGTCAAACCTGCACTAGCACACAAAGACAGTGATGGCCTTTCAGGTAAGGGTGAGGCAAGGAGAAGGATTTAGGGGTAGTGTGCACAGGGGCTGAGGGATATTTTTTAGGGGTAG
>JADRCH010000017.1:1984742-2017350 GCA_019843965.1 Rhynchomys soricoides
GCTGAGGGATATTTTTTAGGGGTAGTGTGCACAGGGGCTGAGGGATACTTTTTAGGGGTAGTGTGCACAGGGGCTGAGGGATATTTTTGGACCTGGTTGGCAGCTTCAAGGGTATTTTCAGCCAGATAATCCTTCCAACTATGTAGTTAAAATCTGTGTTTTAAGTAAATGTTGAGGTTAAAATAGTGACTTTAAAAACACGGTGAAGATAACAAGAAGGCTCCATAGAAAGCCCTTCCCTGAGGAGCATGTGCAAGGCATGATTACCCTTTCCCGGGGTAGGTTATACGTAGCCTTCCTTAAATATTTTAATAATGCCATCCCAAAACAAGCCCCTTCAATAGAGAAAGATGCATATTTTAACTCTTATAACTAAGCAACCCTCTTTATTAAGCACTTTATAAAAGAGAGAGGAAACTGAGGCACCCTGAAGTTGAATAACATGCTCAAGTTTCCATAGCAATAAGTAGTAAAGGTTAATAACCCTTGTCAGTCTGGCTGTGGAGTCTCATAAGCAATGCTCTCTCTTCACATGCAGCCTTGGCTTCAGGCAACGTGTTGTGTTTCCTTCCGGCAGCTGAAGGGCTCTGGAAGAGGCACTCTTAAGTTGGCAACAAAGCAGGGAGCACAGTCCAGGCCAGCCAGGTACTCACTACTACCACCCACCCACTCTTACTTCTCACAAGAAGGTCCCCAGAGGCCAACAGACTGGGTTAGCACAGGCCAGCAGGGGGCTTGCTGATGAAAGTGTGCCAACAGGTCTTTACCTTATTCATTTTACACACGATACTTCTCGCAGGCCAGATGCTGTAGCTGGAATTCTAAATTGAGAATTAGAAATACAAGCCAAAGCACAGCTTACAAAAACAAAAAGCCAAGGACAACATTCTACATAGGACTTTTCTGTGAAACGTGTCCAAATTCCTAGCATATTACATTAACACTCTGCTTTCTGTTATATCTACTTCTGCGTTTAAGAACCCTGTTCAAAGTTCTGCAAACTGAGATGAAGATCAGATGAGGCCCACATCCCAAGAAGCAGAGAACCCCTGTCACCGACATCTTTCTCTCCAGTTGGGCCCCGATGGAAAATACAATAAGACACTGAATGATAAATTTTATGTGAAATCAGCTGAATAACTGAACTATCTTGAAGACTCTTGGTTTAGACTGTTCAAGAGGAATTTGGTTCTATGTGCTATAAACAAATATGTAAGTTTGTTATGCAGAAGTCTGTATGAAACATGAAAACAAGTATTTAGGTGTCCTAGGCAAGAAAAAGAAATGTACAATTCAGAGGTGTGGCTGACACTGTGGATAGAAACAGAATCCGTTGCATTTTTCGTAAATGACACTATGCTTATACTTTACCAATAAAGTTCTGCTGTGTAAAGACAAACACACAGATGGTAAGACTGGATTCAGTTTAAGTTTGACACTAACAAGCCACTTGTAATTCTGAGTTTCAGGGAATTCTTATATCTAACAAGACAATACTTTGAAATAATTAGCTGTGAGTTCTTGGATGCGTTCTTTCTAGGCAGGTGGACAGGGCTCTATCAGAAATAATTCCTGCCAGAATTACAAGCTGTTTCTTTGTAAAATCAAATCAACTCATCTGTACCTTTTTGGTTGTATTTTGTCTTGTCTTTTTTTTTCCCCCTCTACTGTCTCTGCCTTGCAAGAACCAAGCAAGGATTAAAAACTCAAATTAATTTCCATGCTTTTTAACCAGCTTAGAAATTTCAAGGTTTGGAAAATGTTCTGGAAGATGAGCTATGCATTCATTTTCCTGATATAGTGTGAGGAAAATAACTCCCACATCCCTTTATCTATCCCAGGATGACAGCCAATCTCAAAAAAGTTGAAACACTCCAAGCATTTGAAAATATTCCATAAGGTAAAGTCAAATTTTTTGAAGAGACCATTTAAACAAAAACAACAAAAATGGCTCTGCGTGTCATTTTTTAAAATTCCTTATACCCTTTAGTTTTATAAAGTTAAAATTCAAAAATAGCTACTGAGATGTTCCAAGGAAAAGCCATGCTGCTTGTCTTGGTAGACTGAACCCTCAGAGGCTGTCCACTAATGTATGTAGGTCCCACAGGTGCTAACAGTCAGCTCTTTATTCCAACCAATGTCCTCTGGTACCTCGTGGTTCAGAGAGCCAGGCACACGTTTGTGGCACCTATAGAGTGCCCCTTCATGTGGGGATCTCTAGGAGGAAAATGGATCTGCTTTTAGAATGAAGTGTGAAGAAGGCATGTTTGAGCAACAGGATGAGAGAGCCATGGTAAGCAACAAACCCTAAACAGCACCAGCTGGGGGAACAGACCTTTTCCCAAATACCTTTGATGGATGAGTACCTTAGACTCTACTGGCTTCGCTATTCCTGGACAACACTGGAGAACTGAACAACATCATAACACTGTTTTGTGAATTGGAAAAAAAGAGTTAGCAAATTGTAAGGTAAATCATCCTTAGCAATTGCTAATGCACAAGAAACACTGACAAGCATATTGTATATATGGAACCACACTGCATGTGAACACAAACAGGCTACTGCCAGCACGATTCTTACTGAGAAGCATCCACAGGAAGCCAGCTGTAGTGCATGTCCTGGGGGAGGGGGGGGAACTCTGGTTTGTTTTCATTCTTGCTGGCCTAGAATTCTTATGTTTTCAAATAATTTAGTAGCCAACAAAATTTATTAAATGCTCTAACAATGCTGGGATAACAACTCTTGATGGAGTTTGATGCAAATGCATATGGCATACAGTTAGCCCCAAGTCCACTTATGCGAACTGAATGAAAACCATGAAAAGTACAAGCTTTCAAAACTGGAGACATTGTATATAAGAATCAAGTTTAAGCCTGTTTGTTATCCCTGATGACCAAGAGAGGAAAGTTACAGCAAAGCACAGAACTGGCAAGAACTCACTGAACACCTGCAGTACCCTAGCTGACCACAGAGACACTACATTCCACTCTTCTACACTATTAAAAAGAAAAGATTTAGATAAATAAACAACAGAGTTTAGAAAACTAGGTTCAGTAATTTACTACTTAATCCGTATGTTATCAACTGTCATAATTAAACCACCTACAGAAACAGTGAGGCTATTATTTCTTCCATACAGTATACACTGTGACGTGTGGTCCTATAACTGTATACATTTCTAATACACTGGTGATATCTTCAGGATCCTTACAAGAGGAATGTGAGGCTGAGTCCCTAACTCATGTAAACATAGGACTAAGGCTTGGTGTCAATTGCCCCAATACATGCCAATCAACAGCACAGCGTTACTCAACACACTCTCTCTTTTGTGTTCTATTCTACTTCCCTAGACTGTGGGCACAGTTTCTGAAATGAGACTCAGAAGTTGCTTATAAGCCTTTAACCAAACAAAAGTAAAATTATCATGTACTGCAATAGATAGATAGCAGGATTTATACCTGAGGCTGCAAAACATATGTTGCCTTTTTCATTCTTATCAGCAGGTCGCAAGTTGTATCATCTGGAGGCAGGAGACTGAACACTATGCCATCTCCCTACTAACGAAGCCTTACCTTGGGATCGGATGTGAGCAGTTTGAATGCTTGATAGACTTGGGCCTCCTTTACACCACCTCCGAGGTCCAAGAAGTTAGCTGGCTTCCCTCCATTCAGAAAGATGATGTCACAAGTAGCCATGGCCAATCCAGCACCATTCACTGTGAAATGCAAATAGCACATGACATGGAAACATGAAACAGGATGGAAAATGGGGTGGGAACACGGTGGGCCAAATGAGAACACTATCATTTCCAGGCCAATCTGTGCCCTGAATTGGGATTCAACTTATAAACTAATTTATGGTTAACAATCGGGATAACAATCAGGATAAGTAAATCCAAAGAATAAACAACCAAACAAAGAGAAATGAGGAGAATTCATTAATAATTCAAATAAGAACGACAGGTTAAGTAGAGGAAACAATTTGGCTGTGGGTTCTGAAAAGGCTCCACGTAGGAGGATGGGCAGAAAGAATTATGGCTCTGAGGAGTGGCTAGCCATTCAAATTAAGAACAATGCTTAGGTTGGCCCTGTGGAGCTGCTCTCTGACTGTACACCCTTTGGGACTAAACCAACCTCTGACAGTTCCGCTCTTTCTTTACCTTTGGCAAGCACACATTTTTGTATGAGCAGCTCATCAACAGCAACTCAAAAGAGAAACAACAGGACCCAAACCAGCATGCCTTGAAGCTCCTTCTCCTGTAAGTCAGCATAAGAAGCACACTGCTTACACGAACATCCCTGAAGCCCTAGCACTCAGAACGCTAAAGAGGGTAAGCCTGAATTTAAGCCACCCTGAGTTACATAGTAAGTACCTGGAGAACCTGGGCATACAGTACAATTCTGTCTCAAAAAGCAAAAACAAGGGGCTGGAGAGATGGCTCAGCAGTTAAGAGCATGTACTGCTCATCCACAAGACCTGAAATCAGTTCCCAGCACCCAGGCTAGGCTCACCTGGAACTGAAACCCCAAGGGATCTGACACCCTCTTCTGAATTCTGGGGACCATTTGCCACATGTATATATACAAATCCTAAAAATAATTTTTAAAAGTAAACACAAAACTTAATACAAGATCTTATTTCCTAACCCAATATTCAATCCAGAACAAAAGTAGGACAGTTTAGGGGCTTTCTTAAGACCTACCGTAGCGATTTACACGGGCACCCCTGCCTTTTAGAGCTAATGCTTATTGACCAACTGCACTTCTTTTGTTTCTTATGCTTAATTATAGAATTGCTTTCCTCAGGTGACAAGGGGAGAAGGTGCAGAAACTCAGGAATTCCCTCCAGACAAGCCTGGGAACTGTGACTACCTTAATTAAGGGGAGGGAAATTAAAAAGAGGAAGTGGGGACCTGCATCCTGGGGTGGGTTAATGTGTGCCCAGGCTCAAGCTCAGCAAATAAGGTATGTCTTGTCCATCATAAAAAGGGTGTTTGTCATAAAAGATCTTCAAGTGTGCAGTGTTGTCAATCAGAGTTTGTGAGAAACATCCATCCAGAAAAATCTGTATTTAATTTGTTCTAAACCCATCCCTGTATAGCCCCCTCCCCAACTGCCTACACATGTTAGGAGCACATTTTACTTACAGCAGTCAAGAGGGTGAAAGCGCTCCCATATAAGGCAGCCGCTTTAGATGTCAATTGTAATTGGATGCCATTTTCCATTGTATTGAACAGCAAACTGTTGGAAGACTCTTCACTTCTTAATATTATGAGGCTGTTGTTTTAATGAGCAACAAATCTTTTTTATTTTAATTCCATTAAGATGAAGACCTCAGTTTCTAGTGCAATGAATTGTTTCTAGCAAAAACACAGTCGTGTGCAATTAAGCCGGAAGCATATAAATCACAAACACTAGAAGCCATGGACAATAACTGAAATTGTATTGCCTCTACAGACTCATCTTACCTCGGCTGTATAAGCCATTTTCACTAAATTAGAGAATCATGATGGAGACCATTGTTTGATTAATAAACTGGCATAATGAAAGTATTTTGGCAACTGGTTACCATTCAATCTGAAATGCTAGTGAAATGATTAGAATTTATGTCCTGTGCTCCTTCCTCTGTGCCCTAGTTATCATTAAGTGTCAACTTGACACAGCCTACAGTCATCTGGGAAGGGATTCTAAGCTGAGGGACTATCCAGATCTGACTGGCCTGATGGGTGAGTGTGTGTGTGTGTGTGTGTGTGTGTGTGTGTGTGTGTGATTATCTTGATTGATGAGTGATCTAGGAGGGCTCAATGTGGGTGGCTCCATTCCCTGGGTAGATGGTCCTGGGCTGTAAAAGAATAAACTAGCAATTGAGCTTGCAAGTGTGGTTTCTACTTCAAGTTCCTGCCCTCTTTTCCCTCAGTGATAGACTATGGCCTGTAAGCTAACCTTCCTTCCCTAAATTTCTTTTGGTCAGAATGTTTTCTCACAGCCACAGAAAGGAAAATAGAATGCTCTGAAAAGTAATTTTGTCTCAGAGTACAGTTTCATAATAGTTCCTAGTCGATGGATGCTGAATGCATAGGAAAAGCTGTTACTTTTACTAAAAAAAAAAGTTGAGATGTTTTAAATCAATGGTTCTTTTAATACATATACTCACATGGGCTTGTGTGTGTGCATGGGCTTGTGTGTGTGTGCACACATGGGCATGTGTGTGTGCATGGGCTTGTGTGTGTGTGCACACATGGGCATGTGTGTGTGCATGGGCTTGTGTGTGTACATGGGCATGTGTGTGGAGGTCAGAGGTTGGTGTTGGCTGCATTTCTCTACTGCTTCTCTACTTCATTTTTAAGATAAATCTCTCACTAAATCTAGAGATCACCGATTGTCTAGACTGGCAGGACAGCAAGCCCCCTTAATCCAGCTAGTCCCCCCTCATAGAGCCGTGACTATCACTGTTAGTCCCCCCTCTCATAGGGCCGTGACTATCACTGTTAGTCCCCCCCTCTCATAGGGCCGTGACTATCACTGTTAGTCCCCCCCTCTCATAGGGCCGTGACTATCACTGTTAGTCCCCCCTCTCATAGGGCCGTGACTATCACTGTTAGTCCCCCCCTCATAGAGCCGTGACTATCACTGTTAGTCCCCCCCTCATAGAGCCGTGACTATCACTGTTAGTCCCCCCTCATAGGGCCGTGACTATCACTGTATGCCATCATGCCCAGTCCTTATGTGGGTGCCATGGATCCAAACTCAGACCTTTATGTTTGCACAGCAGCACTTATCACTGAGCCCTCTCTCCAGCCTCTCAGTAGTTCTTGTTTAGAGTACTTTTGTATACCACAGACATCTGGAAACATCTGGGCACTTCCTTGCATTATTTCATTTCCACAACTATCAGCTATGTCTGGAGAAGAAGAATACAACTAAACCTAATATCCTGAACAGCTCTCCAAGAATAAAAGATCATCCACTCCAAAGCTCAGCAGTGCCAGAGTTGAAAAATGCTTTAAATCGGTGACCGTCAATCAAAATGAACTTTGAAACTGTTTTCCACTCGACACTATAAGAAAACATCTATTTTAACAGCTATTAATAACAGAATTTCAGAAATCTTATAAAATTCCAGACTCAGTAGAAGCACTTACCGAAGCAGGCGATGTTCCCGTCTAGTCCTATATACTTGAGATCGTATCTGGCAGCTTCATTTTCAATGGGTTCATTCTCTGATTTGTCATCCATAGCAAATATGTCCTTTTGTCGGAATTCAGCATTGTCATCAAAGTTTATCTTGGCATCAAAACAGACAACTAAACAAAGAAAAAAGGAGGCCATAGCTAAGTCTCTTTGGAGTCAATACACTGAGTTCTTCAGGCCATCAGGTACAGGAGTAAGAAAGGCAGGAACTCTTAACTCTCTCACAATATAGGTAGGGAAGCCATGGTTGCTTTCCTAACCTTTGAACTCTTAGGCTACAGAGACAAACAGGACAAGGTCTCTGTTCTGAGGGGACTTACATTCCAGCAATGAGGACAGTAATTCACATCTGTCAGTCTCTGCTCAGTAACACAACAAAAGTCAGCAGCATCCACGAAAAGCTCAGTTGGAACAATTGCCCCTGGAGTCACAGCTGTAACTGCATTACTTACTTACAGTGAGTATTTAGCAGGTGAGCATTGCCTTTCCCTTTTATGCAGGGAAACAAGGCAATGATGCCAATTCTTTTTTTCTCCTTCTCCTCTGTCCCTGCATTCCATGATAAAATCTGAATTTTATCAGTACCCTCTTACTACTCTGATACTTCTAGACTTAACGAAGTGAATGCTTTCAGAATACACATTTTATAATTTCTTCCTTAATTCTGATGCCTCTCAGTATGAATTGGAATTGAATATATTTAAGGTACACAGAATGTTTTGCCATACACATGTATTTTGAAATGACAACTACAACAATCAGAGTTACATATCTGACTCTCAGATATTTATTTTCTTTTCTGCCTAAATTTTTGGGATGAAAAATCTTACAATCATGCTCTTCGAACCATTTCTAGCATATATTACTAACACTGAAGCCTTGGTAAGATTACCTCTATTCAGGGTGGGCCTTGGCTTCCTCACTTGTGAAGAACAGGGAATGCAATCCCTGGTCTACAGACTAACTTAACCCGGGTAGATGTCTTTGGTTATGACTTCTCAGGTCTGCCAGTGCTAAGATGCCAGGCTTCACTGGCGCCATGGTATGTATCCCCTGCTAGAGGCTGATCTCATGCTGTACACAAACAGCCCTGCAGACAGCAAAGCTCACTGTAAGACAGGGCTGGGCCACCAAGCATCTTTGATTACAAGGATGCAAAGAGGACACTGAGGGGACGGCTTCAGGAAGGAGGACAACATCTGTGGTGTCTGTACTCCAACATGCTTATTTCCCTTGCAGCAAAAACTTGTTGACTGTTCCACTGTGCCATTGTAACATTCTCTAACTGAATCAGAGATACGAACAAGCAGATGTCTTTGGTCAACATTTACAGATGTTGTGCCAGCTTTGCCGAGAAGTACTTCATCTCTTCATTTCCTAGTACCTCACAGAAAAACAATGGAGATGGTCAGCTAATTCTACTTGCTTCCAAAGAAAAGAAAACACTGGTGCTTTATGGCGCCCTGCACTGACAGGTACCAAGAAGATTTCTTCTAGGTTCTCTTGCGCATGAGTCAAGCAGTTCTGACAGAACTGGTATATTAACATTCAAGACGACTTGGCAGAAAAATAAACAGGCCAAAAATTACATAAATGAACACTGATTGACAAGAGAAAATCTTACATAGAAGCTGATATCTGCTTAAGGCCCCTGTCTTGCCACAAACTGCCCAACCACTGCCCACACTATGAATACAGAGAGTGAATGAGTAATTATTTTTCTACAATGGTGAAGTTGTAATGAAGGAATCCTGCAATTACCAAAGGAATCAGCCTGTGTTCTCTGCTCCTTGCGAAGGCACTTTCTCAGCAGTTAATGACCAGTGTAATGATCAATAGAAGAGCAACTTCATTCTTGGCTTTCCACTAGGTTTATAAATACATTCTAATTAATTTATTAGTAATTTTAGCTCCTCCATTACTCACTGGCAAGATTACTTGTAAGTGACACCTTCAAAATGAATGGGCAAAGGCTATCAAATTGACTTTCTAAGTGAAGACTTGCAAATAAAAGAATTCTTGGTCAAGATCAATAAACCAGTAAATCAAAATAGTTCCAAGCTCAACTTTGCCCCTTATTATAAAGAATACAGTTGCAAGCAGCTCCAGTGGAAGGATAATTAATGGAGATGTATGCAAAGTTCGGCAGGCAGTCCCAACCAAACGCCTGCAAAGCAGACTTTCAAAAGATTCTTTCTGGATTCCGATGCACATGCCAAGAGCAGACAGGAGCTTATGGTTTGGAGAACAGCTTGAGAACCAGAAGGCAATCCAGGGCTTGAAAACACGGTCTGTGTGAGCTCTAGAGTGGTCCTTGGTACTACAGTAATCTGTTAACCTGTCTGGTAATAGATCCGAGAGCTTTGGGAAACTAAAAATACTGCAGTTATGAAGTTAGGTATGGATATTTAAGTAGGCAGAGCCAAGCTGGGCCTGATGGCATATGCTGTGAATTCCACAAACAGGAGGCTGAGTTAGGAAAACTTCAAGTTAAATCCAGTGTGGCCTAAGCATGTACAACATAATAGCCTCAGTCTCCCTCTCTCCATCTCTCCCTCTCTCCCTCCCTCCCTCCCTTCCTCTCCCCCTCTTCCCTCTACTCCATCCTATCATAACTTTGCTCTGTTCAGTTATTTCTATATGACTAGGACAACATATCTGATGGTGATAACTTGAGGAAGGAAGGAAGGAAGGAAGGAAGGAAGGAAGGGTGGGTTTTGCCTGGAGATTTCAGTCCATCCTAGTGGCCAGGTGCAGTTAACCTGCTCAGTTGTGGCGGTGGAAGGGTATGGCAGTGACTGTTCACACCAAAGTAGATTGGGAGCAGAGAAAAGAGGCAAGAACACAGGTATAGACAGAACCTTCAAAAATCTACTCCTAGTGAATTATTCCAGCCAGCTATGTCCCATGTCCCAAAATGCCCCAGAGCCAGAGCCTTTAAAATGGCTTTGCAGTTAAAAAATGACTAGAGAGGTGGGGTGGGGTTCAAGTGATAAAGACAGCAGGTTTCAACTCCAATTCTTGGCACAGAGACCCTAAAACTCTTTAACTTTCAAAGCAATGGGCCTGCTGGGTGGCTCTTTTTTTAATACTTGGCATTTTGGCTTTGCTCTTGGTACAGAGCTCTACGCCCCTCCGACTTCCCTGGAAATAATTTACAATGTCCTTTGCTTCTGTCAACAAGTAGAAAGTGTTTTCCTGAATGCAATGAGCCACAGTAACAGTGGCCACAACTGCAGAGCAGGCTGTGAGAACACTCAAGGACAGTAGCAAAGGTTAGGTAACTATAGTAAAGACTACAAGGCCTGCAACCATTCATATGTTGACTGACACTTTGTAGCAATCCCTACTTAGACACGACTCTCATCAAATCTATCTTGCTTCAATAGACTGGTAATCACCACAGCTATAATATTCTTACATAGCCAAGAATACATTTAGCTTAAGTATGTCTGCTATCAGGAGGACCAAAAAAAAAAACAAACTAAATAAAGCTACACAAAAAGGAAAGATTAGCCCTGAATGCTGACGGACTCTTAAATGGCTCTTACACGCACTTGCAGAGCTGCTGTGTCACAGGTAGACTCATGGCTATATCAATAAAGCCAACTTGCCCCATTTGCCCAAACCTTAGTTTTCTTACTTAATTCAATAACAAACAACTATGGTAAAATCTGTTTTCTGAGGTATGGCACTTAGCTGACACATTAAGAATTTCAGTGTCATATAACTGAAACCTCAATTCTACAGAAAATTCATCTTGAACAAACACCAATCTGTGTACAAAGTAGGAGAAAAAAAGCAAACCTATTAATATTTATAAAACAATTTTCACCATCAAAAACATATTGTTACATGGTTGATAGATTATACAAATGAATTTTCCTTCTGAACAAATATCAAAGAAAGCTAAGGTACTTATATTCAGATATTCAGAGGGTGTTTGGGTTGTTTTGTTTAGTGGTGTGAGATTCTGCAAGCTGCTAATTCAGCTGCCCCGATGGGGAACATGACTGGCAGCAAGAGGCCTCTGACCCCAAGCCTCAACAGAAGAATGTGCTGCTGAGTTAAACAAAAGAAAAAGGAAAAAGCATTGCAAAAGGAAGACATACACATAAAAGGAACAGAAAAACAGCGGGAGGTACGACTGTCATAATTAGTTTGGAAAATAATCTGTCTTGAAGCAATGTGCTGTGTTTGATTTGTGATAAATAACCATAATGTGCTATTCAAATGTGCCTTGCCAAGCTGGCTTTAAAATGCTGGTGCTTTAAAAGGAGTCCCGCTTTCCATTAAATATTGATGTTCTAAGAACTGTATATTGTTTAGAACTTTTCTCCAGCTCCCATGAAGACAAAATAGAATTGAGGCGAGATGGGGTAGGGCAGTATAAAGCCAAAAGAGATCATGAAAACAGAGCAGTGTATAAGGAAGAAACACAGGACATGCAGTAACAGCAACAGCTTAGGCACTGTGAGCATGCAGCAACAGGGGAGTTATTTAGGGGAATCTCAAGGAAGAAAGAAAGGAACTTGGTGTGCCAGTTAACTTTGGCTCACCCAGCTATAATCTGAAGGAATCTAGGCCACATAGTCACTGCTCTAAGTGGCTCTCACTTTGTTCAATGAATGGAGGCATCTGTTGGTGGAGCTGACTTGGAGTGGAAACTTGCCATCTCTGGGCATACTGGGGGAGACCATTCTATATACTATATAAATGTATATAGTATATATTCTATACACTGTAGGGTGGCTAGCAATCCTCCCTACAGTTACCATGCAGGGGACAAAAGTACCACTTCTGCCAAAAGTCTCCTGGAGGGGAAGGTCCTCACCACTTGTTCAAAGACCCCAAAAGTAACGTTTGTGATCACAAATGGAGAGGGAAAAAGAAATAAAATGTGATGCAGAATCCCTGAGTGGGTTTGAAAAATAATAATGTTTTGAATACTGCAATATTCATCTGCATATAATAAATGGACAGGTGATTAGCTACATAAACATATATAAAAATGTTCTCTTGCCTACAGATTTACTGAATCAATGTTAGTACAAATGTATCAGGGAAAAAGTACTTAATCTCTCTTTAGTTACTGAAGCAACTATTTACTTTCATTTCAACAAAGGCTGACTCACTCCTGTAGAGATGCTTCATTTACTGCTCTAGTTTTCAATAGGAGATGACCTTTTCTCCAAAACCATGTAAGCACAGACCAATAACTGGCCTGGGCTGGACTCATGTCAAAACAAGACTATTGAGAACCAGATGACCAGCTTTCTATGGCTGCTAGACCAGTACAGTAAACACTGAGCCCCATCTCTGCTGCCAGCACAGGAAGTCTGGCTAAGTGAGAACAATTGAGAGAAAGCAGGGCTGTTTCATTCCCTCAGCTCAGGGAGTGGACTTGGGCTCCACAGACAGTAAGAGAGAAGCCTCATTCTTTACACACCACAAGGCAACCTGCACCTTGAACTTCCCTGTTAAGTGTGTAAGAGAATTAACCACTGGTAAACAAAGCTAAGCCAAGGTTAATAGGCTCTCATAGGTCACTAGCAACCATTATAATCCTCAAAAGAGTCATTAAGCCACAGTAAAACCCAGTGTCAAATGGCCCTCTGAGTAAAGACTGTTAACCACATTGGAAGGAATGTTCTTAGGCTGAAATTCTTCCATGTTTTTCCCACTGGCAACTCATCAGCTTTGATATCAATGATGGTCACTGCCTTTCACTCAACAGGATGTTGTAGAAGTAGATAAACAATAAAGCGAATTAAAAAAAAAAAATGTTCCTAGGTAAGCAATGAGACAGGGAAGAAAGTCTCACACAGAGAGATGGATGGAACAATGGCTAACTTTTACATCAAAACGTTTCTGTGATATGTAACTTTTGGAGCTCGTAAGCCTCCAAATCGTAAGAACAATAATTAAATCAAAGTTTTCATGTGAAATGTTTTGCTAGTCACATAAATGAAAGTGATTTAAGCAGATTATAAATATTATCAACATTGCTAAGATCTAAATGATTGCATTTATAGCTCCAAAATAGAGGCCTGCTTTGCGGGACATGGCAGTGATGAAGAGCCAACTTTCACAACTGATCATGAATCACCATTTCCTAATTGGGTTTAATTTGACTACTGCTCATTAGAGTTATAAACCAACACCCTCATTTAATTGTGATTATAATTCAATAGCGAAACTTTTATGGTACAATGAACGAATTAATAGCTAAAGATAATTTTGGTCTTAAAAAATATCATGTAAGACTTCTGCTTTAATGAACTGTATATACAGAATGTGTTTTGTGATGATTCCTTAAAAATATTTTTAAAAGATTTCATGTTCTTATTAATTAAAAAGCAAACTTTAGCCTTTGTAAAGTTTGTGAACACCTTCCAAGAAGAGTTTCTTGTGTAGTCCTTGTCCCCTACAGCTAGATCACAAGGGTGAATAAAAGAGTCTGACAGCGAAATGTCTCCCGCTTCAGAGGAAGCTGTCTTCTCTCCCCCTCTTGTAAGTGTGTTCATGTGCATGCACATGATCACATATACATGGAGAGGTTAGAGACAACCTCAGGCTTCATTCCTTAAGTGTTACCCACTTAGGTTTTGAGCCTGAGTCTCTGACTATCCTGGAGCTTACCAAGTAGGCCAGTGGGACTCACGGTTGCTTTGTCATTAGTATGAGTTCTATCAACAAACATCTCTCTTCCTGCTTGCAAAGAAAGCACTTTCCAGACAGGTCCATCTGGCCAGCCTCCTGCTTTTTTTCTTAAACATAGTCTTGTATTATTGGCCTATGATGCTTTGAAACTCATGACTCTCCTGCCACTGGGAATACTGACCAGCACAATCATGATTGGCTCAGTATATTATTTTAAAGTGGCTTTATAGTAAATTCAGATAGTAAACATCATATATTAAGTATCAGCCTGCAATATTTGAGAAGGCAGTGTGAATGTGACTTATGCTCTGGTTTAAAAGAACAACCAGAAAAAACAAAACAGGTAGGTTCTAGTTAGCCTGGCATAGCAGGGCAACCTTGCACACTGAGCCGAGAGGCAAGGGTTCCCATCCTAGCCTGCAGATCTAGCTGTCCATGAGAGTCAGGCCAAATGCCTGATCTTCATTATGATAGGAATAATGGCTCTATGTAGAGCTGTCTGTGAACATCTATCACAGAGCCTGGCAAAGAAGTTCAAAAACAGTTATAACTTGTCTGCCTCCTCTCTAGACAAAATACTGATGGTTTTATAACCACAGCAATTAAACATTAATTTTGAGGAGCTAGAGAGAAGGCCCAGTGGTTAAGGACAACTGCTGCCCTTGCAGAGAACCCAGGTATGGTTTCTAGTACCCACATGAGGTGGCTCACTAATTTGTAACCAATGGAATGCACTTATGGCCTCCACAGGCACATGGTGGGCATATATTCACTCAGGCACACAGACATATTAATCTTCTTAAAAAATAAAGTTTAAATAAACACAATTCGCATGTAAAACCTAGTACAGATACAGTTGGGTGGTTATCCATGCAATACTGCATTCTTAGCAACTCCTTAGATCTTGCCATCAGCTGGACACTGGGTTTCCTGGTAAATTCTTATACTAGTTAAGAAGAGCAATGTTCTTTCATGACTACGAGGGAAGGGTTCACTTTATATCTCACTCTGGATGTATAACCATCAGTCTGTAATATGGGTAGCATTTTTAGCAATTTGACTAATACTAATAAAAGTTTTTGTTGTTGTTTTTGATCTGAAGCTTAGGCAGGTATGTGTAGATGTGTAGCCAGAATATGGCAGATGCAGAATTTGAATTTGTCCTGAGGTCTCTCTGGGTTCCAAAGATAAAGTCTTTTAGGTTTTCTGAGTTTGACTCCAAAACCTTTACTAAGGAAAAGTGCCTGGGTCTTGACAGTGCTATTTGGACACATATATGTTCAGCTCCTCCTGCCTATCCAATGGCAAAGCCGTGTTTAGCCAGTGTTTAGTTAAAGTCTGTGGTGCTTATATTCTGGCTTGAAGTATTCTATCTGCCATCCCACTCCTCAGTACTGCTCTAAGAAGTTCCAAGCTTTGGCTATGACTGCATCTTCATTCACAGTCAAGAAATCCTGTGGTGGTGACATTTGCCGAGGCACACAAGTATTGCTACAAGAGAAAGCATCCCTCAAACACCTCGTTTGCCTAAAGCGAACAAGGCAAGCGTCTTAACTACAGAGTGATAGGGGCTTGGCCAGGATGGCACACGTTCCGTTAAGCACAAGTACAGTGATACACACACACACACACACACACCAAATCCTTCCATTAGCAGCGACTGCTGTAAAATGAGGGCTCTGTTGTCTGATGCAAAGACTCATGGCAGCTGAGTCCTTGGGAGGCTTGGCATTTGCTTATAGCACTCCCAAATACTAAAATGTTGGACACCATCATGGGAGCATGTGAAATGACCAAAAATTAAATTACTGAAAGAAATGAACTCAAAGCTGGTGCTGCTTTTGGAGATTGTTTTGCAAGTTAATTTACAGTTTCTATGCCTAATTATAACAGTCCATTTGTATTTCTGCCCTTCTGCTGTTTGTTACCTTGTCCTTCTGGAGTTTCACCGAAAGGGTTCACTTCCACCTGAGTGGCGTCAATCTTCAGGAAGAGATGGTACAGCTTTTTAATCTGATCTGCAGCCTGCGTGATCAAGTGAGATGGAATTACACCCAAGCAACACAACAAAGTTTATTTTGCTTCATTAGTGAAATCTTAAAAATAGCAAATTATATCTTTATTTTCAGTTAGGTTTTCTAAAGGGAAGAATTAAAAAAACATAATTATTTTAATTTCCACTGCTATTCATTAGAACAGACTGCTCAACTTTCCTCCAGACACTAAGACAGACCATTATCAAGAAAGCAAAATATTTTCTGTGCAGCCTAAAAGTGCTATTAATCCTTTTGTAAATTATCATGTCCCTATTAGTCATGTTAGATTTCAGTATAAGCTACAATCACTAATACAAACAGGCTCCATTTAAGTAAAAAGGTGAACAGGCTTTTGAGGATTTATAATGGCAAGGTTTTCCTTATTATGCAGGAATAAAATGGTTATTGTATTCGTCAATCCAGGCCTATAATCTGCACAGAAATTCCTGAGTGTCTGATGGAAACTGTGAGACAGAAAGATGAAGGTCTCAAACAACAGAGCAGCCTCAGAACCAGGCAGCCTCCACTGCACACAGTGGGTCCTGGAGGCAGAGACCACAGAGAGCATTTATACCCAAGTCCCCTACGTTACCCACCCATTCTTCTCAGGCAACACATACTGCTCATAGGAGAGCCACACTTACAAGTGTATGCAACTACAGTTGCATACAGGGTGGAACTCATTCTTGGCCTTGTTTTACTTCTCCATTGCCACCAGGTGCCCACCATGCCAGTCTGTGCCATCAGAGCCAGTGTAACCCTGCCCCTTTTTTGTGTAACAGAGCATTTCACACCTATAGGACTAGTTTCAGAGTTGCTGAGCCAGCTGGCTTGCAGCTCTGTCTGGTCGAGAGGTAAAGGGGATGCGGAAATGGGGCAAAGAAAGGGAGAAGTTGGGAGCTCTCTGCTCCTTCAGTCTTAACTCTCCTAGTCCTTACAATACCTACAAATGAAATCCCTAAACACGAGTTCATACCTGGGTCAATAATGAAAGCCGGTAGGATTGACTAAAGCATTTTGTCTTTAAAGCTCGCATACTATCTGAATCTTAACTATTTCAGGACTATGTATAGATTTTATTAAATCCTAATTGAAATCTGATGTACATAAATAAAGGAATGCATCCAAAGTGTAAGTATGTATGCATGTATGTATGCATGCATGCACGCATGTATGTACATTTTGAGGTCAGGTTCCATTATATTTCCCAGACTGACTCTCAACTTGCTATGCTGCCTTGACTGGCCTCAAGTTTGTGACCTTTCTGCCTCTCCCACCCTGGGCAGTAGGACTGCCATCATTTGCTATTCTATTAGACCAAGACAAATTCTTTTTACCATTAAACATTTTATGGGTAGGTAACACATATAAATGCTGTAAAGATCCCCATTTGTCAGGGTTCCTCAAGATTCTACTTCCCAGCCACGGCTTCCAGGTCCTCTGACACAAATACTGACAGCTTCTGATTCGGGTGAGACACGTTCTATGCACACACCAAGATGTACACTCCCTATCTTTACAGAACAACAAAACCCTCTATCCTTGTTAATAGAAACCTTCACTGGCAGGATAAGTAGGCCACTGCCTTAATTGTCAGATCATATTTTACTGCATGGCTATGCAACCATTCATTATATCCATCACCTGAATAATGACCATACGGATTGTTTCTTTTTTTGTTTTGTTTTGTTTTTTTTTTGAGACAGGGTTTCTCTGTATAGCTCTGGCTGTCCTGGAACTCACTCTGTAGACCAGGTTAGCTTTGAACTCAGAAATCCACCTGTCTCTGCCTCCCAAGTGTGCGCCACCACTGCCAGGCCCGGATTGCTTCTAATAGCTGCATTTAGTTACAAGATCATCTTTCTTGTCTCTGTAGATATGTAATACACATGACTAAGCATTTATGGGGCAAATCCCCATAGCAGTGCAGAATGGATGGAAACATTTTATTTATTATTTATTGTATGTGTGTACAGTTATGTACATATATTTGCATGTTTGTGGCTGTATGCACAGGTGTTGGTACATGAACAAGATGTCATGCACATGAGTGGCATGTTTCTGGGGCATTGTTCCTCTGGAATGTCCATTTGGGATTTTTTGAGACAGGCTCTCTCACTGGCCTGGAGCTCACCAATTCATCTTGGCTGAGCTGTCAGTAAGATGTACAGATCCACGTGTCTCCACCTCCCCAGCACTGGGGTCACAGTGTATGAAACAATGCCAGGGCACATTCTCTACCTTAGGCTTCTTAGGATTGGCCTCAGTACCTCATGCTCTCCTCTCAGCCCTGAAAGCATTTTAAATACAAACGATTCTATTTAAAGAAAAGAAGCTACCCTGAACACCCACAAGCCAGTGCAGGAAGACTCTCCACTCACACCCATACAGCATCTGCATCATGCTGGGCACTGAGAGGGACAGCAGGTATTTATAGTTTTAATGAAAATCTCATACAGTGAATGAGTTTGAGGATCATTCTAGCTCCTAAGAGACATTTGAATTTTCTCTTCTATGGATTTTGAAAACGTTCTCATTGAGATTTGGGTTTTTAATCATTAATTTAAAGGAAGTGTTTTTATGTGAGTAAAATTTGCTCTTTATCCCAGAAAAACTGCAAATATGAAAAACTTTCAACCATGTTTGTGCTCCTCACACTGCGGGTGAATCTAAGGACAAGCACAGCACTCATGTCGCATGGCTTCTGGGTTTACAGACTTTCAAAATGTCAGTCTCATTTTAGAAGTACTTTAAAAGATCGCTAATAATTTTACTAGTTTCCTTTATTGTTTCTTGCTTTCAGTGTTGACACTTTTTAAAAGGCAACTAAACTATATTAAATTACAAAGCCAGTGATCCACAAATTCTGGAATGTGGGGACTAGATGAAGCCATGAGTACATGGGCAGAGCCATGTCAAGGACCACAGAGCCTCAGTCCCATGTGAAATGACAAAGCCTTCCTTTGGCCCATGAGATAATGCTGCCAGTGTGCACAGAACATCTGCACCCCGTCCCCCAGCATCACAGCTTCCCCAGGGCTGTTCACAGCCACAGACTGCTCTCCTACAGCACCCTCTCATACAGAGGGAGCTAACTCCTACTCCCTCTGCCATACAGTCAACTCCCGAGCTTCTGGGTTGTTGCTAGGTTTTTGGCCTTGTTGTCAGTCTGTCTGAGTGAGCACAGCCCACCCAATACTGTTTTCCCACATGTGTGTCTGAATGTCTAAGACTAAGCTGTGCAGCATGTGGAAATTCAGTATCTTTTGGGGTTGGGCTGTTTTTGAGGTTAGATCCTGTTATGTTGCTGGGGTTGGGCTTGTATCCATAATCTCAGGGGATCATGACTCAGCCTCTCAGGGATCTGGGAATATATACATGTGACTCCATGTACAGCTTTTGATTTGTTGCAGTACAGCTGTGTGCATGCATGTGGGAAGGTCCTACTTACCCACACCCTGTGCCATGCGCTTCTATATTGACGTTTAATACTTAATAAATGATTTAATGAGTAACTTATCAATAAGAACAAAGTACATAATAGAAATAACTTTAGGTTCATAAATAAGATCTAATACAACCATTTTGAAAAACTGTGGTAAAATACAGAAAATACAGATTTTACCAAGGCAGCCATTGCCCCATGTACATGCGCTTCTTCAGCTTCTAGGATCATCTCTTCATGATAGGATCAGACCTAAGGTTGTTGAACCATTTGCCTTTCTTACATGCTTCCTCTGCTCATGGCACCCTCTTGCCTTAAGGCAGCATCCTGAATCAGACTCCTGTATTTACACATTATACACAGCTTCCTGAGCTCATGGGCCACCCACCCTTACTATGCAAACAAACTGGGTAGCGCTCCATAAATTCCAAGCAATGCCCATCTCACATTCATTGTCATTCTCTCTCTTTCTCTTCCTCATCCCTCCCCCTTCTTCTTGCCCTCCCTCCCCCACCCTACCCAGTTCATGTATTCTAGACCTGAGGAATGATCTCACTAGTCCACAAATCCTAAGAGAACCATGGCTATCTTTTGGTACTTTGGACACAGCCAAGAAAAGTAAGTAACATGCAATCAGTGCCTGCTCAGTGAGCAAATAGAGAGTCAAACCCTCGAAGATATAGGCTGCCAGTGACACCTAAGACCCTGTCTCAAAGGTCTTGAAAGGTTCTTTCTTTTCGTTTCTTGATAACTTAAAAACATAAAAATATTCTGGTAACCCAGGCTCGTTACTGACCACGACATATCACATTCAGAAACAGTGTTTAGGGCACTGGGGAAACATAATTAAATCATTTAAGAATTACAAATAACCCTTAATTTTCTCTTACTTATAGAGGAGGCAAGGGTATGGAAGATATATTTAATATTATTATCATCTGTAGAGCTCTCTATTGTGTTCATAAGATGAGTTTTCCAAACATGGGTCAGCCGCATTTGCCCACTCTGGGTTTTTCCTGCTGCCACATTATGACAGCTATTGTTAATTCCTAGAAGCGTTCAATGTAGACAGCCTATATATGTGATTTACTCAATCTTGCGCATGCCACATGTGTGTTAACCATATATAATATCCAGATGCTATTACTGTGAGCTGTGGCAGCAGAGGAGTGAGTGAGGCACGCTATAATGGGGATTAGGGCTCTACCAAGGGTGACTATAGACAAATGGGAGAAACACATGTGCAGAAACAGAGCATGTGCACAGGTGACTGAATACACCTGAAATCAAACATGGGACCAAATAACTGTACCACTATGACTTCAACATAAGAAACTGGCTTCAGGGACCAACTCTATATTAAAGTATCCTTTAAATACATCTTTTAAACTGGCATATATGGTTAGCAGCCTCATTCTAATGACATGAAACTATTCACTACAGCACAGACCCAAGACTTGTCCGGCATCTTCCTTTGAACAAACTGCCTCCACAGCAGTCTGCCGCTCTCAGAGAGGACACTTAGTTTCATGAGTTGTCTGTTGAATGCTGCCTGTTTTGTCTCTTCCTAGAACTTAATCCAGGAGGTCCTGTTTACCACTTTGAGACCTGTACTTTTCAATAGTCTTTACTCTGATTTTCAAATGAGTGGTGCCTTCTCTTCCACTAAACACTTCTGACATTTTGTTTCACTGTATCCTTCTATGACTTGCCTACTGTCACAGTAACACTTCTGGAGAGGAAGCAAAAATCACTGTTTCACTGAAATAGGAATGTTCAACTAAGCTAAAGGGAAGTGCCAACTCTATCTACAGGTCTCATGTCCAAGACTTGGCCTAACCACAGATAGAAAATATTGTGGGGCTGGTGAGATGACACAGATGCAAAGATCCTTACTGCTGGACCTGAAGACTTGAGTTCAATCCTTAGAACCCACATGGTGGAGAGAGAAATGACTCCAGCAAGTTGTCCTCTGATCATGCTCACCGTGGCACATATACATACATACATGTGTGCATACAAATAAAATACTAAAGAAAACATTCTAAATGATGAACGCATCTGCCCAAACACCTAGATCTTATTTTCTTGTCATTATTCCCCAAACTTAAAATATGGCAGATGTTTACAGAGCACAGACACTGTAAGAGGTATAAAATACCTGAGAGAGAAGGTATGTCAGTTATAAGCAAACACTATGCCATTCTCTAGAAGGGACATGAGGATGAACTAGATTACTGAAGACAATCCTCCATGGGCACTGTGGAAGAACTTAATGGATACCCACTGGGCAGCCCCAGGCCAGTGAACACACACACTAGAGAAGCATCTTGGAGTTAAGGAGGAGGGAGAGCAGCAGTAAGTTCTTCTGACTTAGCTGTGGGAAGAAGCTTGCCTGTTTGCACACATCATCAGGTGTCATGGATTGGACCAAAGGCAGAACCAGGATGTTCCTGACAAATTCTGTCCCACCAAAGCTTAGAGTACAAGTTTTTCATCCTCAAGCCCAAATGATATGACTACTAAATTAATATATTTTTGGTTGTTCTGAGTGAACAACCTTGTCTTCATGCCATTAATATTTCAAATGCCTATTGGCTGCAAATGAATAGCAATTGGTCATGTAATATGCATTGTTGATAAACACAATGATAATCTTGCTTGCTTGGGGGGCTTAGGAGTGCAAGGCAGGCACTCTACCACAGTCCAGCAGCACTGTGAATAACTGCTCTCACACAGCACTGAACTCAAACACCACACTAGTCCTCTTAGCTAGAAGTCATTATCCCCATTATAAAGATGCTGGAAGTAAATTCCTACCATAATGAGTATGTATGTGCCAAGCAGCACCAGCAGTACTGTAAGAAAAACTTAAAAGCCAATCAATTAAAGGGCTGGGGCCACAGTTTAGTGAGCAGAATACTTGCCTAGCATGCTCTAAGCCCTGAGTTAGATCCCTAAGATCACCTCTACAAGGTGTTAGGGTGCATACCTGTAATCCCTGGGCCCAGGAGGTAGTACCAACAGGTCTAAAACCAGCCTGAGATACATGAGACCCTGTCTCAAAACCACAGTAACAACATATCACCAAACAGTATGAAGTTCATGTACCTACATGCAGCAAACATACAGACCTCTATTATGTACATGTATATTTGTTTATATATACATATATATCACCGATGTACATGACACACTTGTATCATATTTTCACATGAATATACAATCACAAACACATACACATATACATATATGTATATGCATTATAAACCTATATAGCACACACACATATAAATTCTCTCATATATATGAATGCATAGACATTTCTCACATACATATATCATAAAACTATAAGCATACACTATCATATATGTATGTATAATATATACACATATACATACATATGCACACAACTCTATCTCATGCAGATACACATCTCTATCACATATATGCATGCACACATACATACATATATACATTTCCACCATACACAAAGAACCCCTGTGCACACACATGCACATACACGAACCATCTCTATCAGATACATATATATACATACATATACCACCTCTTGTAACAGGCAAAAATAGTTTCTTGATCATAAACAATTTGGCAAAAGATTCAGACACAACCATCTTGTGTCAGTCACAAACATCAGCAGCAATTAAACAAGTTCCTGTAATATTTTCTGAAACAAGGCAAACATGCTGTCTCCCAAAGGCTTATGTACCTGGTTTTTCAAAGACCCGAGGAAGCCCAGATTTTCTGCCATGCGCTGGGCCTGGCTATCCTTTATCCCTTCAAAGATGTCAATCTGCTCCTAGTGAAAATATATGAAGTAAACAAAATTCAGAAGTCCAGTGAGAAGATTTAAACCTGAAAGTGAACATTTAAAGTACTTTCTGGCAAATAAGTAATTAAAGTGTGTCACCCTTCCACAGAGCTCTGAGCAGGGCTACTGCAGCTGCCTATGGGGCACGTTTTAATTAGCAGGCCATCATGAAACAGCCCTTCCAAAAACTATATAATTCTTCAAGGTGGCATGCTGACAAGACGATCTAATGCCAGTTTTCACTTTTAATTACTACACAGATGGCATTGATGAATATTTAGTCAGTTAATTTTTGTGACATCTTTTGGAAGGCATCCAAAGAAAGGCTTTGCTGCCTAATATTGCCGTTAAGTTTGGAGTTGTCATACACAGGTTAAATATTATCTTAAGACTTGAACACTTTATTCATATGAAAATTATTAATAATACTTTCACTCTACGAAGTGCTGTTCTGTCAAAAACAATGAATGCTCTTTGTGTGCATTAGTTCGTGAGTTATGATAGCAAATGAGACTGACTGAGATAGAGTTAATTTTGGAAGCGGCTAGACATTGTGAGTAAGCCTGTCTATAAGGCTTCAATTAAACTTCCAAAGCAGTTAATCTATTCAGCACTGATGAGAGAGAGTAGTTTTAGAACAGTCATTGAAGTGCTAGTACAGTACACAGAAAATCAGATTCAGAAAATAGGATTCTTCCCCTACGTAAGGGGAAACAAAACAGTTTCTAAAGGAAAGAATGCTTCTTGTAGAAAACTCTAATGGAATTGGGCATTAAGAACCCGGATTAAAAACTGGGTTTACGGTTCCAAATGGGTTTTTTCTTCTGTAGATGAGAATGGTACCTGGTCATTTTTTTCCATATTAATCCTCATGATGCTACAGGATAAAAACCTTACAGTATCATGTTATTTTTTAAACTGAAGTTGAAGGCCAGACTTACTCCCAACTTGAATCTGACTACTCATCTCTCTGAAACCGATCTTGGTATGAAGCTTTCAAGGACTGAAATCAACAGATCAGAATATGAACCCGTGAATGCCTGTTCTTCTCTGGACAGTCTGAGACGTTAAGTATCGACTTGATGACAGAAGAGGCCTAGATCACAGAAGAGATAAGCCTCTGGTATATCTGTGAGGAAGTGACTAGGCTAAGAGAACTGGAGAGCAAACTCTCACCCTCAAAGTGGGAAGTATCATCATCTCAGTCTGGTCAAAGAGGAGAAAGTGAGCCGAGCACCAGCAGCCATCTCCCTCTTTTCCTGACGTGACCAGCTGCCTCAGGCTCCTGCTGCCATGCCTTTCCTGCCATGATGGACTCTACCCTCAAACTACGGATCATAAAAAAACATTCCTTAAGTTACTTTGATAGGAATTTGTCACAGCTAGCAAAGTAACTAATACACAGACTACCCTACATCCAGTTACACAAGACAAAGTGTCGAGACCATAACCACTGTTAAAGGCAGGAGTCAACCCAGCAGAGACAGAGCAGTGTTCTCCTGTTGGCTAATTCTTGGGTCAGATTGGAAATGATGCAGAAAGAAAAAGCAGGGAAGAGAAGAGAAGAAAGAGGGGGTAAAGGAAAGGAAAGGAAAGGAAAAAAGCCTTTGAATACGAGGCACTTCAATTCTACCTGACGCGACTCAACATCTTTACCTCACATTTCGGCAACAGGTCCAGTGCTCCCTGCCTTAGACTCCACAACAAATGTTGAGCAGTTACTACCCTAACACTCAGTGACACGGTCAGCTAATCAAACATACCTTAAAGATGAGTTCTGGACTGGAAGCCGCCACTTCTTCGATATCAACGCCCCCCTGGGGACTGCCCACTATCACAGGGCCATTATGGGACCGATCCATCAGAATGGCCAAGTAAGTTTCTCTAGAAATATCCAGGGCTTCAGCAACCATCACCTATGATCACAAGAATGAAAAGTCCAGTTAACTTTGGGTCAAGCACATTTGAGCTTGGAAATTCACTTCACACACACACACACACACACACACACACACACACACACACAACAGCCTCATTTGTTTCTAGGCTCCTAGTGTGCCATGGGTCAGTGTCCAAAGGTCAGAGGATTCTATCAGGTGCCCAAGACATACTGTCAGCTCCTTAATTAACCCTGTTAAAGTGCTCAAGTGACCGGTGTCTGGTTTGCTCCAGGAATCTACTAACTCTCAGCTCAGTCTCTCTTTCTGGTAAATCTGTGTCATTTGAGAAAACCTCCAGTGAGGCAGCTGTTTTAATTTGACACATTAACAGTACATATGTATTATCACACTGGTACAGAATCAGGTGTGGCTACCAAACAAGAGGGTTTTTTTTATAGTACACTGATGTTGCACATATTTATATATTTCTATGTCCTAGATAGCTGCATTTTATTTCATTTTGTACTCTCTATAAATAAACATAATATTTGGTCATTTAAAATAATGAAGCCACTGGGCCTGATGGCACAGGCCTATAATTGGTGCTACTTAGGAGCTGAGACAGGAGGACACCAAGATAAGGCCTGGTTGGGCTGCAGTTTCAGGCTAGCCTAGGCAGCTGAATGTGACCACGACTGACTAAAAAGCAAAAGTGTTCTCACCCCTAGCCTGGCCCTCTTGCCATCCCTCACTTCTAACACACAGTCTGTGTAATACAAAGTTGGTCTAGTGAGATACTCAATGATTGTGAGTGTTCTTAGACGCAATACAACATTCTAATTCTTAGGATAAAGTGTCTTTCACGAGCTGTATTCTCTGTCTTTGAAGTACTGACTGATGTGCATCTCATCATATTTCAGTTGGGGAAAACCAGCTGCTGTCTCCACCAATTCTTGCTGGGCAGAAATAATGTCCCACTTCTTTAAAAACAAAACAACAACAAAACAAAGCAAAAAAAAAATCCCCCAGGAAAGTGAGTACTTCACACAAAAACCCAACGTTTTTTGTGTTACAAGGCTATCTTGGTGAGCCAGGATGCTGAAGTATTTTAAGGACTGAAATTTGATGGATTGCATAAAACTCACCTCCAGGGAAACTCAGGTAGTATTTCAAAAGGCCTTCATTTTATTTCTACAAAGATTATGGACAGACGCAGCCTTCTTGTGAGCTCCCCTGGTAGTCAAAATGTTTTAAGTTTCATTATTTGATCTGACCAACATCTCTCTTCTTCTCCTCCCTCCCTCATATCGTGCTATTCAAATTTTAGGTCTGAGATGAACAGCAATGTGTAAACGACTCCTAACATAATGGCAGGGAGTCAAGATTCTATGAACCATCCGTTTCTTCCAGAGCAGTAGCTGGTACTGATGACGGTGATCATGGATCTCATGAGAAGTGCTGCCTCACACTCCATTCCTCTCCCAAGCAACATGTAACATAATGGCACAGAGTCAGACAAAAATGCCTGATATGTGGGCCTGTGTGCTGGAGGCTTTCCTCAGGGATCTCTGGCCCAGCCTATTGCAAGGGTTCAGGCAACGGGGAGAGTACAAGTAGCGTCAGGAGTCACCTCCACCTCAGTCCCCACAGTTGTCATCCCGGTTGCTCCAAGATGCTGCACCCGCCACCCTGCACTGAGTCGGGCCCAGGCTGAGCCCACCAGAGGCCGACTAGTCAGAGAGGAGTGTGGGAAGCTCTGGTGGCATTTCTGGAGAGCAGACCTCTTCACAAGCAGCAGTGTTACAGCTCTTATGATAGAAGCTCTCAGACGACGGAGTAGTTCTCACACCTCTATTCCTTCTGGATAGGATCCCTCATATACAGTTTGGGATGGGTCAGGGCCTGACAACAGGTACTTCCCACTGGCTTGGTCTGAGAGTTTAGGGATACCTTATCTGCATGTGGGAGGGCTTGGTGTGCTGCTCCTAAGTGACTGACCTCTCTACAGGGGGCTGTGGGGCTTGTAGCTACTTGACAGGAGCCAAGGGCCTCCCAGGAGCGTTGGCAAAACGCCTTCCAGTCCCTTGCAGGGCTAGCCCCACTAGGTCGCCCGGGGTTAAATCTGTGCTCTACCAGGGGCCAGGCTGCCTGTCACAGTCCACCGCCCTGCTGATATATATCCGTATGTGTGTACATACGTATATATTAAATAGCACCTCAAAAAAGCTTAAGAATTTGAAAGTTTCTATAAGCCCGGAGACCATTTCTTGAGAAAAGAAGTTGACGCTTTTTGCTTACCCCTCCACTACATTCAAATAAAACTTTAAGTCAACAGAAAACAGGAAGAACTGGAAAACTTAAAAAGAGAAAGTAGCCTTGTTGGGAAGCCAAGACTTGAGGAAGCACACTGTGCTGAGCTCCATCTTGTAAGTCAGGCTGGATGCTGCAGGAACTAGTAACCCTTGAATGCCAACAAACACAGACAAGGGAGTCCTGGGTCACAGGGCTCACTGAAGACATCTACCAAGCATCAGCAGGAAGTAACACCATCAACAACAAACATCTTGTACATGTAAAATTAAACAAATGTGTAAAATTAAAACTCCAATCCCAGGAATAATTGCTACTGAAAAAAAAAAGGAGAAAACATTATGTCTAAACTAAAAATATACAAATATCTCAAACCTATATTCTGAGCACTATGTAACTGTGAGAGCAAGAATCAGGGCAGAGCTAAGAAAAGAGTATTTTCTTAATGGACACTGAGGTTTAATGTTGCAAACACTGATTCTCCCCAAACTAATATAGCAGTTTAACACAATTTCTATTGAAAGCTCAGCAAGAGATTTTTTTCTATCAACTAAGACAAGTTATTTTAAGTGTATGATAACGTACAAGAACAGGATAAAATACACTGAAAAAAAAAAAAAGGAATGAAATGAGAAAAGCAGTGTCCACAATTTAAAACGTACTGCAGTGCTACAGCAATTAAGTGGGAGCAGCAGGAGACTACATGAATACAGCCAGCTAATTTCTGACAACGTCACAGCAATACAAAAAGGGAAAACACATCTCTTTAAAGTGTACACATACAAGTGGACATCCACAGGTAAAAACAAAAACCATGGGCCTAAGTCTGTCACCTTAATCAAAATAACTGAAAACTGACACATAAAAAAGAAAAAGAAAAATCATTACAAACTTAACAGAAAACCTTGTTTGTAGAATGTACCAAGAGCCCAGTCCACAAAAGAGCAATGATATTTTGGACTTCATCATCTTCTACTAAGATGACTATGCAAATCACAGCAACAGAACCTGCTAGCACAGTACATATGCAACAAGCCTAAGCTGACCCCATCAGCCTTTTGATGTAAGGCACGGTCATTGCTGTGCCACTAGGACCCTTAGTTCCTCTTAATGAAATGACAATGAGCACGACCTTCAAGGAGAGCCTACAAGTGACAAATGAGTGAATGAAAAGGAGTCTGGATCTATAACTTCAAGGGATATGAAATTTTAAATTAGGGTGAAATAGCACTACATATTTACAAAAATGGCTAAAATTTTAAGTGATGACTACCAAATGATGGCTAGAATGTGGAGAACCCCAGTCATTGAACATCACAGATAGAGCTGTATAGTGATACCAACAACTTGCCAAATATTTGACAGTTTCTAAAACAAAACAAAACAAAATCAACTGATCATACAACTATACATAAGTCACAATTTATCCCCCAAATAAAGAACTATCTATACCAAAATCTGTTCATAAATGTATAGAATACTTCAATGTGTAACAGAGCAACTTAAAACAATTGAGATTTCAATATATCATGACTTAAAGAATTGTGGAACATACATATCACAGAATATTCTATAGCAATGAAAAGACAAAATCTCCATAAATCATGGAAAAAAACCTATTTTCAAAGGTTACACAGTGTATAATTTAATTTCTACAACATTCTAGAAAGGTTTATGTCCCCCAACATTCTGGGCTGTACCCTCGTTTCCACTGAGATGCTACTTAGAGACAGGCCCGTGAGGGGAAAACAGATCACTATGGTAAAGACCTCAGGGGTGGGATTGGTGCCCTCTTAAATGGGAACTCCGAGCTCCCTCCAACCATACAGAAACACAGCAGAAATCTGACCTTCTCCTCACCAAGCATGAGATCTGAGAGAGACTTTACTTAGACTTTCTGATCTCTAGACAGTGAGCCCACCCAGGTTGTGGCAGTCTTCCACACCTGCTTTTATGGACACAGACACAAGCATTCAACATTTTCTGTTACCTGAGAGCTTAGGTATATATTTATTTAAATCATCACACTCCTACATAGCATGCTACAAACAACCTGAGGCACTGGCCAGGAAAAGCTGGGACACCACTAAACAGAACTGCAAAGGGAAGAAGGAATCCACAAGAAACATCATTGTTGATATCAGGGAACACAGAGCATATGTGGGGCTTGGGAGCATCTCAGGACCAATATTAATCTATGCAGGTTCTAGAATACAGGAGGACTATAAATATATTGTTTATCCAGGCTCTAGTGGAAAGCCTGGAAGATACTGTGTAATGACTTTAATCCCTGAACTCAACCCAGCTCAACAGAGACAATGGAGTGGGCACCACATATCCTGAAAAGGGTAATTAATGTAGGGCTCTGCCATCACTATATCTGGGGCCATCAATGGAGTTTCCAGATGCCTGCTGTGAAAATGAAAGATACATTCAGGTATGAAGACCCCAGCCTTCCTAAAGTCAGAATATCCCGAATCTCCACTGTCACACTGTCTATGAAACACTTAAAACAAATACCTATCATTATAGTGCTGGTTAAATACTAATTACTCTTAGTGACTGGAAGACTATACTTCTAGCAAAAAAGAAGAGGAGGAGGAGAAGGAGGAGGAGGAAGAAGAAGAGGAAGAAGAGGAGGGGGAGTAGATAGCATCAAGAGTCCTGACATGGGGAAACATAACACTCCATAGTCACTTGCTCAGCATGCTCTGGAGGAGGATCACAAGCACAGGCCATTTTCTGCTGCATAGCAAATTTAAGGCTAGCCTGAGCTCAAAAACACAATCCCCAACAAAGGAAGCAGAATGACAACATTAACACATGTATGCTGTTACAGAAAAAGGGCACAGCCTGGCCATCAGAAGAGGACAAACAGCCCATGGCAATTCCTTCAAGACTGGGAGTGCATAACTCTTCCTTTCTGACTCTTATTCTATTGGGATTGTTACATGTTACTGACCTATGGTAAAAATAGACTTAAAAATAAATTACTCTGATAGTTTCTGACGATGCCTCAATTCTCAAGAACATGTTTATCTCCAGCGAGTCAGGACTTAGCTACAAGCCACTTTTCTGTAGAATTTTATTATTACATCGTGTGAATCTGCTTTGAGTAGATGCTTTTATATGCTTTTTAAAAGTTTCACAAGTTCTAATCTACAGTCCCATGTGTCCACATAAAATAACAATTCCCCACAAACACAGTGCTAATTATGCTATCTATGGACAAATTCCGAGTAAGTTTTCTTTAAGTGTGATGAAGAGTAGGCTCATCATCGGACTTAAAGAAAATAAAAGTAGAGGTCCAGTCTTAACAGGACCCAATCAACCCTAAGTCTGACGGTGTCTGCATCCATCTGAGAGCCAGATGGACCAACACTCAGCTTTTGGATTTGCTCCTTTGCATTTGAGATGACTTGGTGTTTCAGCAGATGAAGCTAATGGCCTAGCAGTGTCCCAAAGTCCTGTTGTTTCTGGAGCTGTGTTAGGATGATCCTGGGCACTGGCTGTCCTAACAAGCTAGGCTCAGCATGGTGACTCAACTGGCCAATGAAATAAACAATAGTCAGAAGCAGAGGATGTTCATTCTGTGTGTCACACTGGGAAGAGGAACACAGAGATCCAGTGACACCCCCTCCACCCCCAAGCCCATCTTTTTGGGTCCATCTTTTGAGTTTAGAGCAAGTGGTATAAACAGCTATGACATCAAGACACTTCTGCAGAGGAGTTTTACCAGGTTCTCAAGATTGTGTGAAACCTTCCTGGGAGACCAGCTCCTCCCCAGCCCAGCAGCAGGCTACGGCCTTTCCCTTTTCCTTGAGGAGATTCCAAGTTCTTACAATGCACTGTCTCAAAAGCCTGAGAGGCACAAAGAAGGACACAAATGTCTCCTTCGGATATCTTCTGCTTTCCAGTGTCCCTATTTTGGCTAGGATTGACTTTACCATGATTTAATAAGGACAAGCTTTCTAAGGCCATGTCAAGAACTTTCTAAAGTTATATGAAAACTAAAAGAATGTACCACTCAGTATCCCCAAGTAAAGCACAGTGACAGAGGCTGTAAGTCTCTGATGCTATGGCAACAGGGTAGGGCCAAAAACTGGGGCCCTAAAAATTTACTTTTAGGATGTGCCTTTCCAGCTATATTGTCTTCATGGCTGCCACATGTGACACTCAAGGGGCTCTGCTCATGAGTTGACAGGTCTTGCACTGTGTTCATGAGTCTCTACATGGTCTTCATCTTGCACTGTGGTGTGCACAACAGACAGCTTCAGTTGATACACACATGAAGACAGGAACAAAAGACTGAAAACAGCAGGAGGGAAAGGCAGGACCTAGACTTGGCTCCTACATTTACAATTGCACAGCAGAGGCAGGCCATTTTTCTCCGAGCTTTAGTTCCTCTATATATGTATGTCTATGTGCCATATGTATGCATGCACATGGGTGTGCATGCCATACACGCTTATTACCAGCAGTCTTCACTAATAATACACTTGTAGCAGAAAGTGGCTTAAAAGTAGAGCATGGTATTTTTCAGAAAAACCGCTGCAACAGGCAGTTCTAATAGAAAGGACTGAGGGTGGAGCTACATGGGAAAGCAGGAGGCTTACAGAGTGCAAGGCTGCCCTGCCAAGCCTTGTCAGCTTCAAGCAGGACATATCTGTGCTTTGTCTGGAAAACTGCTGCTCTGGCCATTCACCTCACTGGGTTTGGTGAATGGCCAGTGTACACAGTCCTTCAGGTCTTTCTCAGAAGACACAACATTCCCTAAAGAAAACCAGTATATTGTCAAAGGACAGTGTTCCATCAGAATGTGTCAGAGCAAGTCTACCTCTGAAATGAAGAAGAACATCCACATTACCTTGTTAACTTTCACACCTTCTTTTGGAGTTTGTTTTGTTGCTAGATTATAACCAATCATCTGTTGAGCCAGCTGTCCCACCACTTTAGGGCTAAAAAGAGAGGGAATGACAAAAGAAATAAAAATTAGGGTATTTCGCAAATCACTACACAGCAGGGTTCACAGTACCAAGGGTCACCTCCACCCCACATCCTCACACCCACGCTGCCCAGGGTCCACCACACCACATCCTCACACCCACGCTGCCCAGGGTCCACCACCCCACATCCTCACACCCATGCTGCCCAGGGTCCACCACCCCACATCCTCACACCCACGCTGCCCAGGGTCCACCTGCAGCCCACATCCTCAACCCACGCTGCCCAGGGTCCACCTCTAGCTGAC
>JADRCH010000017.1:2017360-2067029 GCA_019843965.1 Rhynchomys soricoides
CAGCCCACATCCTCACACCCATGCTGCCCAGGGTCCACCTCTAGCCCACATCCTCACACCCACACTGCCCAGGGTCCACCTCTAGCTCACATCCTCACACCTACGCTGCCCAGGGTCCACCTCTAGCTGACATCCTCACACCCACACTGCCCAGGGTCCACCTCCAGCCCACATCCCCCTATTCCTGACTGAATGCATATCTTTCTATTTGCATTCTGTATGTCTAGTGCTTCATGAAGGCTCAACTGAAAGCCAAATACACATGAGGGAGTGAGTGAAGGAGTAAAGGAATGCTGAACTCTGCTTCCCCCCCCCCTCCCAAATATGTAAAGAAACAATACTGGATGCATAACAGACTTAGATAGAAACTGATAATGGATGATCTGGGAAACAGTAAACAATGAGAGGGAAAACAAGGACCACAATTGAAAAGACTGACGGCAAGAAGGGAAAGTCTTGGTGCTGGGGCGGGATCCTGGGAAGATGCTCAGATAAAGGCAGGCATAAACCATCAGATCAGATGCCACAAAGATGCCACTGGTCAGAGGAACCACAGAATACTTTTTATGGAAATGAGATGATGAAAATGGCATTTCAGTTGCAAGCAGTGTTATCTCCCGCTCTTAGGACGTATCACAGATTGTTGGGAGAGAGGAAATATATATAGTCTTCCTCAGTGTGGAATATAAAACCCTCTAAAGAGAGAAGGAAGTCCTGGGACAAGGCCACACCCTGCCAGAGCCTAGCTTTCTTCCCTGTACCACACACTGGCCCCAGCCCTAGCCATGGTCGGGATGGGGACCTGAACCATTCAGACTTACTCTTTTGTTAAATGGACACCTCCTTTCAAACCGCTATCGAAGACACCTTTTCCTCTTCCTCCAGCTAAGATCTGGGCTTTTAAAACAATTTCTTTTGCATCTGAAAAAGAAAAAATCCAGACAGTAGTTGTTTGAAATCCTTTCCTTTCTTCTTGAAAGGGGCAGGAAAAAAAAAAAAAAGCAACAATCGTATAGGACTTCCACATAACTTTACTAAAAGCTCCTACATCAACTTTCAAAATAAAGACAATGAGAAACTTCAAAATAATTAAAAAAGCTTGTTCACAGAGGACAGTCACCCCATCACTGTAGGCCCCTGATAGTCACACCTATGGAGAAAGCCAGGCTCATGTTCCCTTGTCTTCTGAGGGTGCTAGAATGTGCTAAATAAAGCCAGGGCAGCATATGACTTTTACTGTTGTCATGACTCTCCCATGTGGCAGAGCATTTGACTGTGAGCTTTGAGATGTCAGAGGGAGATGGGACTGGGTATGGAAAGGGTTTACAGACAAGATACAAAGGCTGACTTTAATAACTGTATTCCTGGAAACTAACAGTTTTCTGAGTAGTTGTTCTATATATTGACAGGGATGGCCAAGAAAAAAGGAAATGAATTAAAACTAAAAGCAAGCAATATTTTTTATAAAGTATTGGCAAAATGAAAAAAATCTCCTAGGGGAAAAAGGGTTTGGGAATATTTGTTTCTCAGCTCATGCAAAGAAAGAATAAACTCTCTGTTCCTGACCTTTTAGACCAGAGTTATAAACTCAAACATGTCTATAGGCCTGGCAGGAAAGTGGGGTAAGAAGTCACCTACTGATAAATGGGGTCTTTAGCAAACAAAAGCTCCCTTTCCCTATTTGGGGGGAGGGGGAACACTCCAAATCAAATGTGTAAAACTAAACACCACACATCTCCGGCCAGAGCTGGCCTTGTGTTTGTGCGTCGTCTTTATTTAAATTAGAGAACTAAACCATCTTCCATTAGGCTGCCGTGGTTTTCTGTTCTGCCAGTGTGCTTTGCTCAGCTAGGTAGTGTTAACCACAGGCCTCTGGGACTCGGTTTATTGATATGAAACAACAATCAGGATTGTTCTAAGGATTAGAGGAGAGAGCTGGGAGGGAGGTGTCTTAGTAGTTAAAGTGCTTGCTCTGTAAGCATAAGGCCCTGAGTTCTGATCCCCAGCACCCAAGTTAGGGCAACTGCACAAGCTTGTTATCCCAGTGCTGGGGACATAAAGACAGAAGTCCCTGGAGTGCAGCAGCTGGCCAGCCTCTCTGAATAGGTGAGCTCCAGGCTCATTGAGAAAACTGTCTCAAAAGCAAGACGGGGATTGACTGAGGAAAGCTCCCGGCATAAAGTCCACACCCTGTGACACTCCCGTGCATGCGCACTCAAACATTCAAACAAATGGATAAAAGCTTTAAAAATAACTGCCGTAGTTCACACCGAGTTCTATCTGTAAGTTGTTGGCTGCCTCAGTTAGGAGTCATTGCTATTGCTGCTCACAGTCAATCAAGCAAAGACTGTAGGTCAAAGATCCACAAAAGTTTTACTATGGGGAGCTATGACAAGACTTGAGCACTCTGAAGGCGCGGGGTCACAGACAGTGATCAGCCAGCCCCTGTTGAGGCTGCAGCTGCAAGGCTCATTTGCTGCTTTCCCTGCTGGACTTCTGTCTCTCCTATGAACCTATCTCCCACAGCCAAGGCTCAGCCAAAGCGCAGCTCCTTCTTAGAACAGTCCTGTCCTGCCTTTGACTCTTGCTTCTGCCATCAACATAAACCATCACATCAGCAGTAAGCACCTGACTTAGAGCAAGGTGGCAACCGATAGGCTGGGTGAAAACAAGCTATGATCACTGTTCACTATCGGAACTCCCCAGAAGAGTAGCCAAGTGAACTCACTGTCTGTTCCAGCTACTGCACGGGACAGCAGCCAGTGCCTGAGCAGTGATACTGCACTGACAGAAACCTGGACTAAAATGCCCAACTCTAGGGCTAGGGGTGCATGCGCCTCAGTAGGAGAGCAAGCCTGAATTTCACCGTCAGCACTGTAAGAAAATAAGCAAACAAAACTCTTGTGGAGGTACACAGAAGGATGAAAAAAGATGCCCGTCTGTAAAGAGGGTATTTTAAAGAAGCACACAGTGTTAGGACAGGAGCTGAGTGCTGATCTCAATGGCTGCTGCATTCATCCAGTATGACGGCTATCACCGGAATGATTATTCTCAGAGATGGCCAAAAATGGTAGAGAAAGGGGTTTCCTATTTGCCTTCTGAAGACATCAAGGAGATAAAATATGTTTTGCTGTCTGCTCAAAGGTTTAATTACAGTCCCTTCACATTCTTTAAGAGCCTCAGAGCCCCCCACTGCCATTATCACCTTCAACGCCCTTGTTGCTCAGGAAAGAAACTCTTCCATCTCCACTTTTCAACAGCACAACTGGAATGCCAGGCAGCACCTCTAACTGGCCGCTGATAAGTGGCATCCCAAAGGCTGATTAAACCAGTTCTAGTCATCAACCACCAAGACCCAGAAATGGCTACAGCCTTGATGGAATGTATCAATTGGCCCGTCACTATCTGTCCTAAGCCATGCAACCATTTTGGTGACTGAAGCCACACATCGGGACACTAATACTTGGGTTTGTTTTGGAGTGTTACAGATAGAACCAAGGGATTGACCCAACCTAGCCCATGCTAAGGATGTGCTCTGCCACTGAGCCATTCTGATAGCCCCACCCCCAAGTCAGTGCAAATAGAAAAACAGGAAAAGGTCTATTCAGTCTGGTATCTCCCACAACTTGTAAACCAGTCAGAAATAGGTTCATTAAAATAATGCTAAGTGTGGGAACGGAGCAGCCTCTAGCACAGCCATTTCACTTCTTGAGGGAGACTCAAGAAGGGGTTTAATTCAACTAGTACTTACTTAAATTTATGGAGGGGGGCCAAATTCTACTCAAAGGTTACCAGCCTCTTCCGTCAGTAGTTACCAAGTTTGTTTCACTTACTGCCACTGTTTTGTTTCATTCAAAGATCTGATTTTTCAAAAATAAAAATGCAGACAAACCTGGTTTTCTGAACATTGCCTCCTGTTTAGTATCAACCAGAATTACAGAAGAGCCCACGTGTGCAGCTCAAGTTATCTGGATGACTTTACTTAACCACAGTAAGAAGCTAGACACTGCCTACAGAAGCAGATTGCATATATACATTAGTAGGCATGGTATTAGACAGCAGTTGGCCCACATGTCCCATTCTCACTCTTAAAGTTTAGTGTAGCGACCTTCACTGTCCCGCGCTACGGTCTCGCCAGCAAGAACGACGCGGCACACATAGGATCCTTCTGCAGTAACAGCTTTAATGCATCTTGAGAGGGAGAGCATAAGCTTGCCACGAGTGGAGACTCAGAACAATTGAATACTCGCCCTTTATATGGGTCACAGCGCTTGCCTGGGACATGGAGCTTCCCCATTGGCTCCCGCACACCAGGCCAGATGCCGCCACGAGAGAGGCTGAGACTCTGAGGTGGAAAATTACCAGGTGCATGCGCACTAGCCTGTTTACAACTTGTCCTCGGCCGAATGTAGGCGCCATCTTGTAATGGCGGATGTGGGTGCTCAGGCGGCTCCCAACATCTCCCCCTTTTTATTTCTGTAAGCAAAGTAGGACACTCTTAAGAGGGCGGAGACAGAGGTCAAATCCCCTGACCAAAAGGTTGGGCCTTGTACAGGAGAAGACCCCTAAGCTCATGCGCGCCCGAGGTTTTCCTGACCCGCCCAGTGCCGTTTTTTAGAGGGAGGGAAACTAGGGCACTTAACCCTCGTGCAGATGACATATCTCCCAAGGTGGCCCACAACGATGGCCGCCTTGTGCGATGCTTTGCTTGACATCCCTCAAGAGCTGCTCAGACCAAACATTCTACCCAGTGCAATGAGACTAGACTCGCGGGTGTGCAAGAACTGTCTGGCTGGCGACCTACTGCTATTGTTTAAGCATGGACAGCCAAACACCAGCCGGGGCTCTTTGTTCTAAGGCAACAAACGCCTGCGCAATGACCACCTTGTCTCTTTTAGTCTGGGCCCTGAGTTTGCAGATGAGCCATAGGAGGAACACCAACCCACAGCAAAGCGCTGCTCCAAACAATCCCACCCCCACCCATTCCTTGAAATAAGAAATTGTCGAGGAAATCCGTGAAGAGAGGCCCTCGGGTCAAGGACAGGTCAAGACGGGTGGAGTTGATCTGAATAATTGCTGTCGGCAGTTCCCGCAGGGTGTCATCAAATTTAAGGGTCCAATTCTGTAACATATACTGTGAAAGACTTTTAGACAGGTTAGCTGCTTTTGTAAATCTATCATATTGTATGGAAGTAACACAGAGTCCTGGCAACTTTTGTTCACAGCCCAATTGCGCTAGCTGTCAAAGGACATCCAGTTGTTCTTGAATAAGATCAATGTGCTGGTTAACCAGCATTAGGCCCCTCTGGACTTGAGTATTGGCGGATACCTGTCTGTCTAGAGCTAAGGTGGCAGCTGCAGACAACTCATTAATGGTATTGGTGGTCTGCATCGTTCCAGAGCGCGCAAGGGCCGAAGCAGTGACGGCCCCTGTAACTGCAGCCGCTGCCACCACACCTATGATAATGGCAGAGATACCAAAGTCTCTTATCTGCCTGAATGCGGTCTGATCTGCCGCAAAAGGACCTTGGCCAGTTAACATATCAAAGGTCCAATCTCTCTGTCCAGGGGTCGGTGCCGTAGCATTGGCTCTGGCTTGAGCTTGTGCAGCTTCATGCCATAAAGCCTTCCACTCCATATATTGGCCCATTGTAGGGAGCGCAGCCTTGGCCAGCATCTGCCAATCGGCGGGAGTCATGGACGCCCCGGCAAATCTCTCTAACATTACTATAGTAAAATTAGCATTTACCCCATACTTTCGGACCGCTTCAGCCAGGTCTTTAATTTGGCTGTACTCTACAGGGGCATGAACTCGTACTCCACCATCTGCCTCGAAAACTGGAAAAGCGGCTTGTACCTTTCTCTTAACCTTATCAGAGAGAAAAGAAAAGGAGTTGGGACACATCTCATAGGGGGGAGGGGCGGAAGGCATGGTCCGCGTAGGGGCCAAAGGCGGCGGCCGCTTCATCTGCCCATTACAAGGCGGCCAATCTTCCTCATACCGCGCCGCTTCCTCTTCTAGCTCTGACTCCTCACTAGAGCTAAGGGGGTCAGTGTCTGAAGTTTCCAATGGAAGAGCCTCAAGGTCTTGAACTGGGTAGAGGCTCTCCCCCTTTCTTTTTGCTTTTTTCTTGGGTATGAGAATTGTTTTTCTGCCCACATTCCTGTCAGGGGGACAGTTTCCTATTTTATCTTTAATCTCTCCCTCGTCTTTCGACTTACCAGGAGGTCCATTTTCATTGCTAAGATTTTGGGTACCCCTCCTCTCACTCCGTCCGGTTTCTGACATGGTGTCCTGGACCCTATCAGGGGTGATTTGCCCCTCCCTTACAGCATCTATATAGGCCCTACCTTGTTCGCCGCAATACAAAGACAGTAAAACCAAAATGAGGGCACTTAACACAATCAGCAAAACTTCAACAGCGTTAGACCAAAAAGGGGGCAACCCCAAATCAAGATCCAGGGTCGACATGCCTATCCGAACCTACCTCCCTGCAGTTCTGAATCCTCCCTGTTTCCAGGGGGTCTCCAAAGGTGCTTGATGATGACAAAGTTTCCCGGGTTTCGGCACCAGATGTCCCGCGCTACGGTCTCGCCAGCAAGAACGACGCGGCACACATAGGATCCTTCTGCAGTAACAGCTTTAATGCATCTTGAGAGGGAGAGCATAAGCTTGCCACGAGTGGAGACTCAGAACAATAGAATACTCGCCCTTTATATGGGTCACAGCGCTTGCCTGGGACATGGAGCTTCCCCATTGGCTCCTGCACATCAGGCCAGATGCCGCCACGAGAGAGGCTGAGACTCTGAAGTGGAAAATTACCAGGTGCATGCGCACTAGCCTGTTTACAACTTGTCCTCGGCCGAATGTAGGCGCCATCTTGTAATGGCGGATGTGGGTGCTCAGGCGGCTCCCAACACTTCACAAGCAATGCGCCCACTATATTTTATTCCTTTCCTGGTAAGTTTCTGATCATTAAAAGCAGTTTGATAGAAATCACTTTATCATGATTTTTGTATAGGGATGGGGAAAAAGCCGTATTAGACATAGTTGTTCAGCCTACAGATACATATAAAATCCCCAGACACTCTACAACCTTAGGGAACATTACGTAGAACTGCCTAGGAAGCCCTGCTACAGTTTTGCATTACTCTGCTGGTCGAAAATGTTACCTCCATCTTGACTGCGAATGTTATTTTGATTTATTCCGATAATACACTTTTGTACTAGGCTTATGGTCGCCCAAGTCTCATTCTGCATAATGAATGCTCTTGGAAGCATTGTTAAATATAAATGAAAAAGTTAAAATCATTAAGAAAAACACTCAAAATAAATAAGACATGTTTTTTATTAGGCACATTTTATAAAAATGGTTCACTTTGCTCTTCAGAGGTGGCATCCTGAAACATATTTATAAAAACTAATGTTCATGAGACATAGCTCACAACTGCAATAAAAATGTTTGTCAAGAATGTCTGAAAGCCAGGCATATTGGTACATACCATTAATCCTAGCACTTGGGAGGCAGAGGCAGGCAGATCTCTGTGAGTTTGAGGCCAGCCTGGTTTATAAAATGAGTCCCAGAGCTACATAGTAAGATCCTGTCTCAAAAATGAATGATTAACAAAAAGACTGCCTGAGAATATGTTATTTTCAACCATTTTTTAACACAGTTGGCTGGCATTAAGAAGTTGTACTACCAAGCTGAGTTTTATTGCAGGTTGCTTTCTTTCCAAACACAACCCTGCCCCAAATGCAGCCCACACAGTGTGACTCCAACCACCGACATCAGCCCATATCACTTAAGAGAACTCTAATTTCCGTGGTTCACAAATGGGAACACCCAAGCTTTCAGTGTAGAGTGCTGTCTAATTTCTGTGTGGTGATCACCTCTCAGTAGGTTTGACAGAATCGTACTGGATGCTGTTAAGATATCTCCTAGCACTGCAGATCTCCCTACTACCAGAAGGCAAGGAGAAGAGACAACAGAAGGCAAGAAATGAGTTGAAAGTTATCCAGGGAAGATGAATTTTTTTATTAAGAATCTAAAATGAGAAGTTGTTAAGTTTGAGACTTAAGTATCACGTTCCCAAAGGAGTTGAGCTGCTTTCATTAGGTCTGAAGGATTCCAAATTGTAAAAGTGAGAGTCGCCAATCTGCAGTCATTACTGTGATGTTTTCTGTATGTGGACACGTAACTCTACAGGTTGTAAGTAGGTCACATGGAGAACCAGTCACAGCGATGACGCTTCCTGTATGACCACTAGCATCCTTATTCCAAAGTTAATCTATCTGACATAGCCCATCAACAGTGAGCCAGGAGGTCTAGACTCAGCCTCCTCAACATTGTCCACACCATTTTAATGAGATGGATTCTTAGCCCCCTACCAAACTGCTACCCATCAGATTTGAGCCACACATGCCTGAAATAGCAAGGTTAAATGTAAGTAAAAGATAGGGCAGTCCGTAAGCCAGGTTTTGTTACTGTGGGTTTCGCTGGCATAGTTCATGCCAGTATGTGATGCGTTTCTATCATGGTCACCCACTATTCCCTTTGCCCCCTGCTCCTGTGTCCCCTTCCTCTTCCGTATAATTCCTTGTGTACTTCCTGTCTCCTTCCCCACAGATCCCATTTATGTGACAAAACACATGGCACCTGACTTTCTACTTGGTCTAAAGCAATCATCTCCACTTCTAGCCATCCTCCGAGAAGTTAAATAATTTTGATTTTTATGGATGAATAATATTCCACATGTGGAACACATTTTCTTTATCCACTCAGCAGACGGCATCTGGTCGACCCTGTAGCTTGGCTGCTATTAGCAGCAACAGGACAAAGGGCATGCACTATCTCAATGGTTCACCGCCTTCATTTCTAGGACAGGGATTTTGAGATCCAAATAGGAAGTTGTCCAAGCTAAACATTTAGAAATACTTAATGAATTGGATGTAACTTTTAAATCTAAAGTTTTATACTGAGTGTGATAACTAATTTATTAGACATTATGAAAAACAACACCTTCACTCAGATACTATGAGGGCATGATAAAACTACATTGAGCAGTTTATTGATTATAAAGAAGGTCTTAATGTAATATTAATACAAAACATGCTTACGTTTTCAAGGGAAAAGTTTTTCATTCTGGTCCTTACCAAAACTCCTGAAATTAGTTTTTAAAAATCACTGCTTTTGCATACTGATACATTTTGTGTGTGTGTGTGTGTGTGTCTGTATGTATATGTATCATATATATGTGTGTGTGTGTACATGCTACATGTATATATGTGTGTGTATGTATATGTATGTATCATCTAAATTGTGGTGTTAAGCTCATATACTCTTTGGCCTTAGATCTGACACTGTTTGTTGCTTGCATAACCATTAATATCTTGCTGATGATAAAAAAAATTAATACTAAATAAAAATAACCTCTAGAAAGACTCTTCCATTCAGTATAATATACACCTCAAAAACAGATAAAATCTTGTTCCTTTATAAAATTAATATGAGTAATGTCAGAGTTGTTCAAAGTAAACCAGAAAACATAATTTCTAGAGGAAAGGCAATACAATCTCCTAACACCGAGCTCCCAATTCCCTGTCACCTTACTGACACACCTGAGGCTTATATGGAACTGCCTAACGCTGCTGGGCAACAGACTCGGACAGTCATCAACCTCTATGTACAAAGCGTGAAGGCACTTGAAGACTAAGCATCAGCTCTTCAGAAAAACCTCTGTGTTTTATGCAAATTACATGACAGATCAAATGTCTCATGACATACATTAGTAGAAATGATAACTATGTGATATTCAAGACCTCAGCAAAACCCAGAAACACTCGTGGAAGAAAAAAAAGCACTAAGAGCCAGAGTATTTCCACCATATTTCAGGGTACATTGAAAGCAGGAAAGTAAGATTAAACAACAGCCCCTACCCTGTTCCCGCCCTCCTACAAGAACAACTGACAAGTCTTGCCTCATGTCCTTAAGGTTTTTTTGCCTCCCAACATGATGTGTGACAGTCTGCATGATACATAAACATAATTTCACACAGAGAAAAGAGAAGACCCTGCTGCCCTAAAACAATTTCTTAGGACTTCTGTCAAAACTACAGACAACCCCCCAACCCCCAAAGGAGATTTCCCTTCCTTTCACAAAGGATCAGTCTTTATAAACCAGTGTTTAAAAATTATCACTGACTTCAGGACACAGACAAGTCTTTAAGTGATGCCACACTAATAGTGTCTGTAGGTTGGGGGACTGGGGAGGAGAGGCCTAAATCATACGTAATAAAACCACTCTCCAGCTCTGCATAGTTTGTGTTTTATACCTTCACTGAGTGAAATCTCTAATGTAAGGGCACACACAGCACCAAGCAGAATAATATTGCCTTACTGGCAGATAGATGGATAGACAGACAGACAGACAGACAGATCCAAAACAAACCCAAGGAGACTGTCTGGCCTGGAATGGGTTCTCTATTACGGCCATTCATTCGTGCTGGCCATCTTTTGCACAGTGATACCAGCTCACAGTGGTGGGGAGGGCACAGGAGTCAGGGTGTGAGGCAGGTGCTCATACTGTATCCACAGTCAATAAGCAGAGAGAGGATAGCTGGCGCTCAGCTAGCATACTCCTTTTTACTTTCTATGGAGCCTGCCAACTATATTTGTGTTTTACCAGCTTAATTAACCCATCCTAGAAACTCCATCACAGACATGCCCATGTTTCCTAGGTGATTCTAGAACCTATCAAGTCAACAGTATTACACCATGGGACCATCCCTTTCCACTTAACACCACTGCTAGGGGTACCCTAATAATAAGATTTGTAGCAAGTGCATGCGTTGTCTCCATTTAACCTCTGAAACAACCCAAGTGAAGTTACATGAGTTTCCCAGGGTCAGGGCTAAGCAGCTGCAGATGATCTCTACATGAGAAAGAGCACTCAGAGATCGTGCCTTAACGCAGCCACACAGCATCTGATGGCTGAGACTCCATCCTGACGCTGCCAACAAGTTTCCCCTTTGAGAATTACCTATATCCTCACCACAGAGGCCTACAAACCCACTGCCATACGTTGGTCTTATGACATCTCTCTCCATCTCTCATGGCACATTTTTCTCACACAGTTTAAAGTAAACTGAAAAATCAGGAGGGTTGGCCTAAAATTTTAAATTCTTCAATGAGACATCAGGTATCAAAGTTTAGTAACTGTTCAGTTTCTTTTGGAAGAGGTGAAATTTAAATACAGGACAACAGCCAGTTCTGCAGTGTATCATTCAATGTGTCATGCTGGAAGGCCAAGCCTTTACCAAGAAGGGCATTGCTATTCCTGAAAACTCACCACAAAAGTAGGCTTAGGATAAAATATTTGAAAGGGGCCAGTGAGGTGGCTCAGTACATAAAGGCAAAAAGCCTAAGCACTTGAATTTCATCCCCAGTATCCACTTAAAGGAAGGAACGAGGACAAGAGTGTTGTCCTCTGACGTTCCAGTTCCATACAGGCTCCCAAGTACTACAGTCCTGCACAGTAGCTCATGTAATCGAAGCACTCGGGCAGTGGAGACAGGAAGATCAGGAGTTCAAAGTCATCCTTGGCTATAAATTCCAGACCAGTGTGGAGTACATGAAAGAGAAGAAAAGAGGAATGAGCAGAGGAAGGGAGAAGTGTGGGGAAGGAGAGAAGGAAGGAGAGATGAGGGAGTGAAGAAGGGAGGGAGGGAGGGAGGGAGGACTACAAACCCAGAGATCTTAACCTTCTTCTTGAGTCTGTGCTATCACAAAAACATCCAGCCCTTCACTTTAGTACAAACCTCAATGCATAATGAGTGACCTCTATGTGGGTACCTAATAAGAAGGCATGAATCCAGAGGTGCCTCCCTGCCAAGACTTCTAAATGGAATCCTGCTTGAAACTTAAGTCAGTCACAGTTGATGACAGACAAGTGTCACTTTAAGAAGAATTAAAAAACAAACTACAAACACACACAACTTTTAGACTATAGAGGGAATCAACCCCTTTAAAGATGACCTTTTTTGGCAGTGATGTTTCACAATCTCAATGAGATCTATCACAGATAGATAGCCCTCCATGTTTCCTCAGGTCTTGCCTATCAAGAGGTATTCCCATATGTTCTTCCACGTTGGATGAGGAATTAATTCTCCTGGACACACTCACAATGCTCAGATAAGCTGTGGCAACGCCTGCAGCAGTGGCCTGAGGAATAAGAGTGTGGACTTTAGAATCTACAAAATGAAGTTGACTGATAATGCACTTGCACACCAGAGATGCTGCAAGTTATTAAATGTGAGGGCGATACATGAGCAGTACTTCCGATGAGGCTTATACTGACTCTGGATAATTTTTACAATAAATAAATCTACAAATTGAGTTATATAATAATATGCAGATTTTGCAAGTGTTAAGAACATGCAAGATACCTATTGTTATACTTCCTTCTGTCCTTCAGAAATGGTAACTGACATCTACTCAGGGCTGACAGGCATATGCACATTCTGATGGAGTTGGGAACAGAGCTGCCTTCAAGAGCAGCCTGAACATCACACATGCTGTACTACCTAACACTACCTCCCAAGTGGCCTGCCACTTGACTACTCAGGATGGTTGGTAGGATTCTCCTGCCGCAGACGCACAGCACGTTTCCTCCACTCCATCTGGAACAGCTCCACTATGGGTCTCAGGGGCAGGTTGAAGCGTGTGTTCCCTGCAACTTTGGTTCTGGGAGGTCTCCAGCCTACAGGAAGGGGACCTAGGGGTAGTTTAATGTACACCTCCTCAACAGCTAAGGATGTTGAACAGTCTTTCAAATCCTTCCTGGCCATTTATATCTCTTCCTTGAGAACAAACTATTTGGTTCTTTTGCCCATTTATTGATCGATTTGCTTTCTCAGTGAATGGATTAGGAGAATATGGTATGTAGACTAAATAGAATTTTACTCAGCAATACAGAAAATAAAAGTGAATGGAACTTGAGGTCACCGTAAGCAAAATAAGCCAGATTCAGAAAGACAAATATATTTTATTTTACAAGTGCAAAGCAGATTTGCATAGATGAATAAATAAATGCATGGGTGTAGGATAGATGGATGGAAAATAGATGAAACAGACAGACAGATAAAGATACAGTACATCAAACTAGAAAGGAGAGTAACAGGAGGGAAAGAGGAGCCTTAAAGGTATTCAAGCACAGGCGCTAGGAGCAACTGCTTGAGGGTGAGCGAGACAGTTAAAAAGCATAATGGCATACAGGTATGAGGGTGTAAAAATGAAAACTATTACTTTGTAGGAAAACAAAAGAAAAAATAGACAATACAGCAATCAATAACATCAACCACAAAATCTCTCAGTTGGAGCCACACACAAGGCTGTGCCCAACCCTCTATTATGGAATCCCCAAATACTAATAGTTCAAGAGCAGACTACTCCCTTTTCTATGTCCATGGCTGGACAGGTTAGTGTTAACGGTCACCTTGAGCTATCTAGAATGATTTGAGAGAGAATGGCAATGAGGGTGTGTTAGGTTGGCCTGTGGGCATTCCCAAGGAAGGAGTTTCTGAACTGTGTAAGAGTAGAGCCAGTGTGGTTCTTCCTGCTCTTCATTGCCACACTCTGGCTGCCTTGGCTTCCCTGGTATGAATGACTGTAACATGGAACTGTGAGCAAAAATGAACCCTTTATCTCCTAAGCTGCTCATTTCAGGGTATCTTATCTAAGCAATCAGTAAAGTCACTAAGACAATGGGCAAATATTCTGTGAATTAAGATACCCACTCACATTACAGCAAAAGAAAGCCCTGGAACATTCTTAAAGTTTGGAGATAGGACTCAGTGGGTAAAAACTCTTCTTGCTCTTGAAGAGGGCCCAGGTTTGATTTGCAACATTCACATCGGGTGGCTTACAACTACCTGTAACTCCAGTTCCAGATGATCTGACACTGTCTACAGACCTCCTTAGAGGCCTGAATGTATGTAGTACACATATATACCCTCAGATACACACAGACATACACATTTTATAAGAAGATGAAAGCCCATTTCATTACCATGTTTACTGGCTGCATGTACTGTGCGTGCAATGTAAAAAAGGCAGCAGTCAGCCAGGGTACTGGAGCCAAACAGCTTTTCTTCAGCAGCTCCTGCTGAAGCGCGGGTGCTTGAGAGACAGCCTGGTGTCCAACTGTCTCGCATCACACTCTGTACACATTCTAGTTCAACCCTAAGAGCTGGAAAAGCCACCAAAGTCCCCTAAACTTCAGTTTCTTTCTCTGTAAGGGAGTTTGGGGGGAGAGGAACAGTCAGTGTCTCTCAGGCTCTGTCAATGCACAGTGTCAAGCAGTGAAGCAAACAAATAATGAAGACCAACTACTCTAGGTTTTAGGCCTCAATCCCTTGATCTAGTCCAGACATTTCCTAAGATAGCCCCTCAGCCTCTTTCTCAGCAACAAATTGCCACTCTTGTCACCTGAGCTTGCACAGGGTGACAAACAATACAGGGTGTACCTAATGTCACTTCTAATCCTCCCAGTAACCACATAACTCAGAAACCGTCATTCCCAGTTCACTGTGGACACCGAAGTGGGAAAGACACTGAGGATCTTGCTGATGGGTGCCCCCCAATCTTTCCTATATGCTTCCCACCCAGGCAAGGTCTCCAGTGAATCTGTCTGGCTTCCCACTACAGCAGTTCATGAATAATGGCTGATAGACCCCATGCTTTGCCCATGTGCTGTCACAAGAAATCTACTTCAGCTACGCAGGCTGCCTGGACTGCAAGCTGACCCACCACAGATCCATCTTCACTGCCACTACAGTCAGGGCCAGGTCCTATCCCCTATGTTTGGTGATTCTAGGGTAGTTTTGCTCCAATGCAGAACTTACTCATGGTTTTCAATGAACTTCCCTTTAGCAAAGTAACAGATACATGAAAATCATTTCTTCTCATAACCTTTGAGTTCAAATTCCAAGTCTTGGTGTCCTACTTCTATGTTTAAGCCTTTAATTCACTTTTAAGAAAGCCTTTGATTAAGGTTCAATCAACCTAAGTTGGACACTAACTCCCTTCAGTAATCAGTACCACTTATGGATTTAATTTTCCTTAAACATCTGGAACAGCATTTATAAATCTAGTATATCCATTTTCTTTTAAGTGCTTCAAATGACTGATTCCACAAGCAAAACCTTCATAAGTACTAAATTGCATGGGCATTTCCCTAATAAACTGAAAAGATTCTGTGAACTTTAAAGCACTGTAATACTATTTATAATCAATGTCAAAAACGTTATCCTTCAACATAAAAATTACAAAGTAAGGCCAATTACTCAACAAGGCACATAAAGGAGAACTAATGTCTACCCAGTCGCTGGGGTAAGGGCCAAATTCTCTCAGTGCAAACACATAAGAAAACCACTGTAGCAGGTAACTAACTACTAACAAATATTGATCCTCTGTTTACCAAGTTCTAGATTTTCCTGGGGCTAAAGGCTGTAAGTACACACTTCAAATCCTATGTTATAGCCAAGGTCATAAACCACAAACATCTTCATCTCAGCCAGGTAAGGAATTTCTAGTTCTTGCAGAATCCTGATAAAAGGATCTGAGTGTGTGTGTGTGTGTGTGTGTGGTGTGTGTGTGTGTGTGTGAGTGTGTGTGTGTGTGTGTGGTGTGTGTGTGTGGTATGTGTGTGTGTGTATGTGTGTGTGTGTGGTGTGTGTGTGTGTGTGTGTGTGCGCACACGCTCACACACGAATTCTATAGGTCAGCGTACCTATAGTTGAGGACAGAGATTTACCTTGGGTGTCATTTCTTTGTCTTCAGGAATGAAGTCTTTCTCTGTTCTTGAATTAGCATGGCTGCCACTGCTGGCTTCTTCAGGGTTCTAAGAACTGAGCTCAAGTCCCTACACTTGTGTGGTAAGCATTTTACCAACTAAGTAAGCCATTGCTCTGGCCCCCAAAATTATTTTTAACAGTTGCCAAGATAAATGGAGACAACCCCTCACCCCCCTTCAGAAAAGGATCTGAAACAGCCTGGGGTAATTCAGGTTATAGAGCTCTGCCTATATCTGCTGAATTCTACCTTATTTTAGCAGACAGAAGTCAGACTGTACGTAGGTTGTCTGGTATATTTGGAAGCTTTTAGAACCCACTTTTTGCTGCCCTAAGGATCTTAATGCCATTCCATGGAATCCTTTATTCCTGCTAACAATATTTCATACTTCTATAGTTTTGCCATGTGATTTAGGAAGATGAGATTTAATATCCTTAGGGTACTTTAACAAATTTGGTGTTGGCCTCTTTTAAAATTTAATTTCCTTACTAAACTCAGAGTTATTTTCATTTTATTTTCCCAAAAGTATAGTATTAAATTAAATTCAGCAGGTAAAAGCTCAACATTTTTCATTGATAACTTGAAATTTTTTAACAAAAACAGCTTATTTGTTACATAGAGTCCCAGGGTTGGTGTCATAACCTACAACCACCATAACCCTTCACGTGTGCTTCCTGAGTCACAATTAAACCAACTGACACTGGCTATAGTCACAAGTCCACAATTAGTTCCACAGAAGTAAAGGCTCAAAGACTATCATTTAAAAATGGACAGAGTTTGAGGACTGTGGTGCTGAGGAAGTCTCTGAGATGATGACACAGGCCTTCTGGGGTGCCAATGAATGGCCCTTAGGGGAGGGAACCTACTGAGTGATTTACATGATGCCTAATGTGGAGGCTGCAGTCAGAAAAGATAGCTGAGCAATTGATCACACTACATGGTCACAGCAGTGTTAAAGGAAACTGGCACAGAATGAGAGTCAGGCAGTCTGCTATTAAAGAAATGCATTCAGGTAGTTGGACTAGCATTTACTCCAAAAGTTTGGTCAATGAGTCTCCCAACTATGATTCTAGATCTCTCTGGAGGCTCAGCTTCTACTGTGGCCACATTTTCACTGGAAGTATAAAGCTGAGGAAGAGTTTCCTTTCTTGGGTCAAATCTACAAAATTTAATCCCACACAATCTAAACGGTTGGTGATGTTACTGTGACTCCAAAGAAAACTGTTCCCCACAGGAACATGTCTGAAGCCGTAGTCCCCAGTGGGTGGTGCTACTGTGGAAGGTTGTGAAACCCTACGAGGTGGAACCTCAGCAGAGGAAGCTGTTCACTAGAGATGGGGCTTGGCAGCACTTCCTGCTTCATCATTCCACCTCCATGCCTTCCCCACCACACAAACTGTATCCTTCCTTTAACTGCAACCAAAATAAACCCTTCCTCCACCTGGCAGGTATTTAGTCAAAGCACGGAAAATACCTAATATTGACACTTTAAGAATTATTAATTATGATTAGTGCCAAGAAGTGGCCCAACGGATAAAGTGCTTGCTGCCAAGACCCATGTAGTGAAAGGAGAGAACAAACTTCCAAAAGCTGCCCTTTGACTTGCAATAGGCACTTAGTGGAATGTGTGTGTGTAGAAACACGCACACATACATGTACACATGCATGCACGTTCATGAACTTACCAGAATTTAAAATTTTGAAAATAACTGTTAATATGATAAAGTGGACAGCCATTTATAACAGCTCTAGGCATCAATTTATAATGGATAGAGATTGTACCTCATTTCTAAAGAAGAGTATATGAATTAATCCGTTTAGCCTACTTTCACATTCAAATTTATATTACACAAAGGTTTTGTTTCCTGCCACATCTTGGTCACTAATATGAACAAGTTCAAGGAGGCAGAACTAAAAATTGACACACTTCCTAAAATAAATACAAGATATAAATTGTTTATCTATAAATTGTTTGTTTATCTATAAATTGTTTATCATTTCACCAAAAGATCCTCTAGACTTATATCTGTAACTTATCTGACTCTAATTTAAAGCTCAAAACAAAGTCAGAAAAACCAAAGTTCACCAACTGTAGGGTTCATGTGCTATAGAGCTGAGAGACAGAATTTAAGTCAGTGGTTTCCATGCTTCATGCTTGAACAATACCAGAACACCAATGTCTCTGTAGTTATAGTTGTTGAGAAATGCCAAAGTAATAAATCAAAACTCAAGAATTACAAATGGGCTTACTAAGCCTTTAAGAGTCATATTGAGGATTTCGATGCACAGCTAAGTTTGGGTGCCTCTGGCTTTAATAACTGTTACTAATTCCAGCAAGAATGACCTTAGCTCACCACACTACTTTGAACAATAAAATCAGTTCCTTTGCTGTGCAAATCAAAAGAATGCTGATCACTCCACTTGTATATGAACAAACAGCTCCATGTTCCCTGGGTCTGTGGACAGTGAGAAATTGCAATGTTTGCTGTGGCATCCATTATTGATGTTCTTCCTTTCTAAGTCTGTCCCTTTGACCTCTGTGTATCCAGGCCTGTCTCCTCTGTGAGCTTATAACTACTTGTTATTATGTGCAATTACATCATGCTGAGTGAGAGGACACCCCACAAGCTGTTAGCTATATTAACTTAATAATAGATTTCAGGGTGTGATTTCCAATTAATTTCATTTTCCATATGCACATGCAGCTCCATGGGATGCCAAAATTATAGTGAAGCCATATGGTGCCTCATAAGTAACAATTAAAACTAATTTTCTATTCTTTGACACACACATACACAAATTCATACAGTTTAAATGCCAGGGAGAAAATTGAAACTTCAACAGCATCTGTAGCTCTCTAGAAAGAGGATGTCCCACTTTACATGTCTGTGGCATGGGTAATGGGACTTCTGGCTTGTCTGGGTAATATCTACTGCCCCAGCAAGCTTTTAGCACACTGGATCTCTACTACTCTCACCCTAGAGAGTATCTGAAGAGCAGTCTTCCGAACGTGTTGGGCCTTCTGCCTCATAAGGCTGAAAATGAGAGTTTTGTTTCCTTGAGAAACAGTTGATTTCCTGGGACCCACTTCCTAAGCAGGCTCTGGAACAAGAGCCTGCTGAACAGGTGACATTGTTCCTGCAACAGCTGCAATTGCTCTGGGATGAGGGAAAGCTGCTCCCTCTGGAAACAGCCTGAGGTGGAACTGAGTGCAGAACAAAGGATATAATTCTGTCAGTCCTCAAGGGTCCAGTTCTGGCAAATCTATCAAGGGGGTTGCAAACAAAACAATGTAAGATCCTATTCATGAGGAGCTCTATGACAGCAAACAAACAAGAAGCTTTGGTTGTATTAGTGTTTCACAATTATTAGCTCTAAATTTGACTTTATGAGGGAGCAAATAACATCAGTGTGGATCTCTTCTGAGGAGCCTCCTACTTGCTCTGCTGAGACATGACTAATAGCCTTACTTCATTTCTTAAGGATTCTCCTCCCAGGGACCTCCAGGACTGCAGTGGCAGAAGAACCGAAGGAGGCCTGAGAAACTATACGAACACACTCAGTGGAAGCTGGGTGTGGCAGCTGGAATCCCAAGGACTGACCCTGAGCACAAGCCAGACTTGGCTAAATAGCAAGATGAATTCTCACAACTCAGAAGGAAAAGCAATGGTAAATAAATAATGGTACACAAGGTTTTTTTCTTTGTTGGGTGGGTAGATGATATCATGGCCTTTGTGTTGAAGTCAGAGGACAACTTCTCAGATCTGGTTCTTTCCTTCTACCATGTGATTCTCTAAGATCAAAATTGTTGACTTTATGACAATATTTACCCACTGAGATATCCTGTAGGCCTAGAAGGAATTTTTTTTTAATCATAGTAAAACTAATACAAATATGACTACTTGGTATAAATAATGTTTGCCTTTGTCCAAGCCATTAGAACATCAAGATTAACCTCCATGTAAACTGTAGACACAGGTGACCCTGCTGTGTCAATGCAGGTACATCAGCTATGACAAGTGTGGCGTTCTTGTGGGGACACTGGCAATCAGGAAGAGTAACGTGCCAAGGCAAGAGGTATATTATTACTCTGGATTTTCTCTTTAGTTTTGTTGTGAACTTAAAGTTGTAGTTTAAATTTTAAGTCACATATATATGTGCTGACAGACACACAGACACACACATACACACACATACACAGCCTCAAAAAAGTAGACTATTAGCCAAAAATGGTTGTTTATACCTCTAGTCTCGGTATTCAAGTAGCAAAAATGAAGATTAAAAGTTCAAGGCCAGCCTGGGTTACACAGTGTGTGAGGGAAGCCAGAGCTAAAACAGAGGACGCCATCTAAAGAATGGAAAACAAAAACAAACACTGATTCTCTCTACTATATTAAATTGTATCCTATCCCCAAATTTTTAAATTAAAATCCTAAATCTCCATAACTCAGAATGTGACCTTATTTTTAGATCGAGTCACTGAAAGACAATTAGTTAAAATGAGATCATTCATGCAGACTTTTACGAGGGGAAACTGGGACAGAGATGTAGACTCAGGGAGAATGACTGTGATGCAAAGGCGGGGACCAAGTGAGCTGTCGGCTGAGAAGGTAATGATCAGCAGAGGATACCAAATCAATTTGCATATCACAGACCACATAAGGACCAGCCCTCTTCACACTTAGATCCTGGACCACCAGGACCAACAATATCTGTACTGTTGGAGCACCTAGGTGGCAGTACTATATTATGAGGGCCCTAGGAAACAAATGCAGCTTCTGTTCATCAGAGGGAGAAGGTAAGATCTAGGCTGAAGGTCCTAGTTCTCCAACTACCTACGAAGAGATCCTCTGATCCAACTACCTACGAAGAGATCCTCTGATCCAACTACCTACGAAGAGTGCTCTCTGCACACTGAGTCCTTTCCAACAAGCACTTCAGTGGTAGGTTCATCCTCAGCGTGTGGTGAGAGTTAAGGCAGACAAAGCTCATGCAGAAGCATGCTGAGGGTGCTGCATGCTGAGGGTGCTGCATGCTGAGGGTGCTGCATGCCCAGGGTGCGGCATGCTCAGGGAGCGGCTTACTAGGAAGCAGTGATGCCTTTTGCAGTACTCACCACAAACACAAGCTTCCTGCCCACTGAGTTCTGCCTCACTGGACAAAAGCCCAGAAACAATGTAGTCAAGTGATCATTGACAAAAATCTGGAAGACAGAGGCTGAAATCAACCTTTTCTCCCTTGACTTCTCTTCTATGGAATTTTGTAACAACAAAGAAGAGTCAATAAATGCTAAGGACTATATAGTTTAAATGTCTTGTTCTTGTATGTGTATGCGTATGCATATGATGTATTCAGTGTGGGAGACCCATGGCACAGTGTGACTGAGAGGTCACATAACAACTGTATCAGGGTGATTCTTTCCCTCCACTGTTACGCCTGGGGTGCAACTGAGGTCGCCAGCTTCTACCCCTGAGTTCTCTCTCTGATCCTATGCACTACACATTTCTGTGCATACATATGTGTGTTCACATTCCTGTATGTCTAGTGCCACAAGAAGGCCAGGGGACAAGCTTGGGTATTCCAATTGCACAGTTACCACAAGGGCTTTTTGTTACCGGGCTGTAGAGATTAAACCAGTTCGTCTCTCTTGCAACACAGGCACATTACCAGCTGAGAGTGTAGATACCATAATTACTGACTCCCATGAAGGTGTTGTCTTTTGAACAACAAAAAGAGAAAAAAGGTAGAATATTTTTGTTGTTGTTGTTTTGCTTTGTTTCAATTAAATGTTGCCAACACTCAGAAAACCTGCCATTTTACAAGAAGTAAATGTTCATGTCCCCAACAAATAGAAAAGAAAACATATTTCTATCTGGTGAAAAATACAAAACTTAGCAGCTGCAGCACCTTACCTGTTTTGCCATGTAAACCATGTAAACAAAAATGGGCTGGGAGATTCTGTGTATACTCGTTCTTTAGCAGAAGCAAACACTGTTCCTGCATGTCCCTCACCACAAGCCATTTTCAATTAACCACAATGCACACATCCGCCTTCTCTGTCTCTCTACTTTCATCCTCAGTGAACACCACTACAGGAAGGTTTTGAAGGTTTCACTTTCCAGTGGGTCATACTCAGCACATGGAGAACATTAAAGAGATCTAATTATCATGTTTACCCTAGGTTTCTGCATTCCCACTTTTTTAAGAGTTTAAAATGGGGGCTAGGGAGATGGGACCGTGGTTAAGGGAGGGAGTGGCTTTTCCAGAGGACCTGAGTTCATTTCTCAGGACCCACGGTGGGCAGCTCACTACTGCCCTCTTCTGGCCTCCACGGGTGTCTACACACACACAGAGCGAGAGAAAGAGATCAATAAAAACAAATCTTTCTGTTTAATATGAACAGATTCCTGATACACATTCATAGGAAGGACTGCTACATGTACACTGTACTACCCCTTCATGCTCGGTCCAAATCCACCTCAAGAGTCCAGGTTCTTGGATGTAGATACTACCATAGCAAGCACTTGCCTGGTTTCCTGTGATAAAGGATCTGCTCTGCCATCCGACAGCTGCTCCTCCTTAAGGTTAAGCCACATCACCATTTGGTTTCTATCAAGGAATCACTCCTACATTTTTACCTCCACTCATCACCATTAAAATATTTACATTTACTTATCCATGCAATATGTACATACATATACTTGCAGTAGTATGTGTGAGATGGTGAGAAAACAATTTGTGGCATCAGAACTCCCCTTCCACCGAGTTTGGCGGTAAGCTCCTTTGCCCACTGAGCCATCCCATAGGCCCTCTCTTAGCATGTGTACTGGGGGAGATGGGTAAAGGTCAGTGGGAGGAAGACCCCACAGCAGCCACTTTACATCACCCACTGACACCTCAGCTCCAGTAAAATCTCCCTGTAAATCCTAGACATGAGCACAGGCTTCAGTCACTGTACAGCTGCTTCAATCTTGCTGTGGAAATGCACCCAGCTTCCTTTAGAACCCAGATTCCTTGATTTAGAAACTAATTGGCAAAACATTGTTCCAATTTTCTGTTATAAAGAAGCGAGCACCACAGTTAATGGTCAAGAGCATGCCAAACTCAGACGTTTCTCAATACCAGTTTTCCTGTCTGTAAGAAGGGGGCAACAACATCTGTCACCTCATAAGGCTGCAGAGGATTTATAATGACCTGATTTTTAAATGTCTGCTGAGTTGAGGTGGTTCCGACTACTTCTGAAAGATAACAAGTCACAAAAGGTGAGGGGGCTTGACATATGTAGATAGACACTTAATGGAAACGTTATTTTAATACTGCAATTCCTCAGAATTATATAACATACTTTAATTATCACATTACTAAAATGGCTGTCTGTTTACTATAACTTAAGTGATAATGCACATAACTTATACTGTCTGCAAATGGTTTATTATACTCTATTATTTATAGTTATGGTTTATTTTGTATCATGAATTTTATTAAATTTGTTTTCAAAACCTTTCACAGTGTTCTAAGAAATTACTAGAAATGCCTGTTCTGTCTTCCCATCCAGGGTGAGCAGGTGCTGCCTCAGAGAAGCATTTGGAACTGCACCTGCAAACAGGACAATAGTGGGGTGTGCTCAGAACCAGGCGACCTGCTCTGAATGAGCAAGGTCTCAGACCTGTGAAAAGCTCCACTGCTCTTCTTTGCTGAGTTTCCAGTCCTCAGCCACCAGAGGATGAGTCTTTAACAAGAATAGAGATGACTGGCCCATCAGGATGTTTACATAAAGCTACATGAAGAACTAGAATAGAATAAACTGTGAAAAGCGGAAGATGCCCCCCCCCCGCATCCTGATCTCGAGCATGTGGTCCATGAGAAAGGCACAGTACAGGGGAAACACAGTCACGCTGAGCAGGCCTCCCTAAAGCTCTAGCTTTCCCTGAAGCATTTGAACTCTCAGTAGAAGGCAACCAGGAAGAAACAGCCTGGCCATCCCATGTCACCAATTTAATATCTGGGAAAGTATAGAGCAGGTGAATAAAAGAATAACCTGCTGAGAATTATATTCCTTCATTCAAGAAAAATCATCTGTATCTGCATTAGAAGTTACACTTTGACTAATCTAATATGCGCTTATTTTTATAAACAAAGCAGGCTGCTCTCCATATTTGCACAGGGCACCCCTTGTAACATTATCCTCAGTGTGTTAAAACACATTGTTGGGATGGTTTGGTATTTTCCCTTTTCTGGAGCTCATTCCAAACTGGTTCGTATTGGATCTTAATTTCTATTTTTGGCAGCCTACATAGAAGGCTACCCAAGCAAGGCAGAACGACATCACCGTGGCATACTACAGGAGTGAGCGAGGGGCCTGATGATGGACTCTTCAGCCACCATAGGAGACAAACAGTGCTGCACGAGTTCTTTCCTGAGGAAATATGGCATTGGTCTCAGCCATCTGTGACTTCCAAGCCATACAAACAGCTGGAACTTTGAATCCTAGGATTTCAGTAGAAAAGTAAGGATGATATGGTAAGACAGAAAGACAGACAGACAAACACAGATATTAATAATCAATATAAAGCACGCCCTGTTACCTGTAGTCTCAGAACATTTTTCCACTTCATAAACATAATCTAACTGGTAGTCTATCTAATGCTGCTTTTATTCTTCTTCATGTTTTGCTGTTGTTAACAATAAGCATCAGGCTGTCAGATTGTGGCATATGAAGAGATTAGTAATGAGTAAGTCCTTGGGCCTAAGGAAATCAGTCAAAGCTTGGACAGAATGCTGCATGGTTGCACTTGTCAAGAACCAGATGCCAGTTACAGGTCAGGTGCTGCAGACACAGAGGCAAATAAGATAAGGCAACCCATGCCACCACTGGGCTTCTGCGTAAAGGGAAAGTGCCACCCATAAAGAATTCCAAACGTGCTGGCTGCAATCCCCTATGCTATACAGATCCTGACTTGCTAAGGTAGCTGTGGTAGCAGGAACTCTATGAAGCAGTAGATTTATTAGTTGATACTCAGGATGCCTTAGACATAATCCCAGGAAAAGAAGCTATCTTATCATTTTAATCTGACCTCAACCTAGTGTTAGCTACTAAAAGGTAAATATGCTTAAAGGGAAAAATGAACACAGCTCACTGATCACCAGCAAAAGTCCAAACTATCATAGGAACAAATTCCATCAGCATGAGAACTGCTACAGCTCAAGGAGCCTTCTTGACTCTGGCTAAAGGCTGTGGCCCCTCATTGCTAAATAATTCATCAAAATGTCTACTACTGCATTACAACATCACACTGAATAGATCCCCTTGGTAACCTGTGTGTGAATTCTTGTACACAGGAACATGTCACAGCCATAGTGTGATCCGCAGTGCCTGGCACACTGCAGCCACTTAAGACTGCTGCAACAAAGGTGTCATCTCAAGCATGCCAGGCTCTACATGGCACATGGACCAGTTAAACTAGAAATGTCTATACAGTCAAACCTGGGCACTATTGTAGATGCCAGGAAGTGCTTGCTGACTAGGGCCTGATATAGCTGTCTCCTGAGAGGCTCAGACAGAGCCTGACAAATACAGAGGTGGATGCTCACACCCAACCATTGGACTGAGAGCAGGGTCCCTGATGGAGGAGTTGGAGAAGGGACTGAAGGAGCTGAGGGGGTTTGCAGCCCCATAGGGGAAGCAATAGTGTCAACTGACCAGACCCCTCCAGAGTTCCTGGGGACTGGACCACCAACCAAAGAGTACAAATGGAGGAACCCATGGCTCTGGCTGCATATATGGCAGAGGAGGGCCTTGTTGGACATCAGTGGGAGGAGCGGCCCTTGGGCCTGAGGGTTTTCAATGCCCCAGTGTAGGGGAATGCCAGGGTGGGAACACGGGAGTGGATGGGTGGGTGGAGGAACACCCTTATAGAGGGGGAAGGGGGGAGAATGGGATAGGGAGCTTCCAAAGGGGAGACCTGGAAAGGGGAAAACATTTGAAATGTAAATAAATAAAATATCCAATTTAAAAAAAAAAAAAAAAAAGCAATGTCCTACAATCCTGGTTCACTTCCACTGTGCACCAAATGTGTGAATCATTCCTTCTGTTTCACACCTTTGATTTACTGTATTATATTCAGGACAGTGGGATCAATCAGACAGAGAGGAGATAGCACAGTGGAGTGAATCACATTCCTATCCACACAAGACAGAATTTTCTATCCAAGGAGAACCGTTTGTTGCAAGATGCTTGAGCATGGCAGATGATGAGCCCTTCCCACAAACCTGTGCTCTCTGAACCCAGTGAATATCCCACTGTGACCTAACCTTATGTGGTTGAGTCTTTCTTTCTTACATAGGGAAATCATCCAAAACTCTTACAGAGGAAAATGTCTGAATTCACCAAGTGACAGAATTTAGTATAATCATTAAGACATGGAAAATAGCTACTATAATCTGTTAGTATAAAAACTGAGACCACAACTTTCTAGAAAAATCTTAATGTTGAGGAGAAATATATATGAAAATAATTGTATATACATGCACATTTATACACAGAAAAGAATAGCTGAATTTTCTTTGTCTTTATAAATTCCTCTCATTTAAATATTTTGTATTAAAACTGTGTATTACAGGTAGAAATCCTAAAGGGGAAAATATATGCTTTTTTTTTTTAAAAAAAACTTTTTCAACAGATCCCATGGCAAAACTAGAAAATAAACATTTCTTCCAGTTCTTCCAGTTCTGTCCACTAATAGGTTTATCTTCTTTTTAAATTACATCTTATTAATTAACAATACATATATCAAAAATTAAAATGAGCTATTAGGCTTCTTTCTTTGGTAAACAAAATGAACTTTTAATGAATTTAATAGAGGATATTAAAATTTAAGTTACTGTTATAATTAGGATTTTTTCCTATTGTGAGTATTTATGACCCCTGAATATAATATGTTCAATTAACATTGTTTGGAAAAGGAGTGTATCAATGGAATTTAACAAAATATTTTTCAATATAAGGCACATAATAAATACTATAGTTAAATATTTCAGAGCTCTGTAAGGCACCAAGGCAAGGAAGCAATTGATAGTCCTCCCTAGCTGTGCCACCAATGAACCACAATGACCGTCTTGGTAAGATGTCTTTAAAGATACAATGGAGCCGGGCAGTGGTGGCACACGCCTATAATCCCAGCACTCAGGAGGCAGAGGCAGGTGGATTTCTGAGTTCGAGGCCAGCCTGGTCTACAGAGTGAGTTCCTGTCTCGAAAAACCAAAAAAAAAAAAAATGATACAACAACAGCAGTCACATGGTGGCAGTAACCATCGGCTGACTGGGCTTAGGGCCCTTTTAACAGGAGGAAAATCGTGCCTGGTACTCGAAACCTAGCGAACCACCTTGGGCAAGTGAGGCCACGGGCCTTAGAATCTCCGCCCATCACTTTCCTAGAACAGTATCATTTCTAACCACATTCTAAATCTTATCCTTCCACCCACAAATAAGTATAGCTGCTGTCTCTCCTAAAAGAAGTCTCTCTGTGGGCAAATAGAGATGATCATAGAAGACTGCCACCGGAGAGAATCCAGAGATCCATGAGCCACGTAGAAGCACAGTCCCAATGAATACATCTGCTACACACCTCCTGCAGCTACAGCTCAGGGAAGAGGGTAGGAAAGATCATAAAGTGAGAATTCCAGGCAGTCTGCTATGAGACTATCTGTTGCAGAAAGGGCTGCCTACACAAGACCTGGACAATGACAGTACCAATAGACATGCTCACTAAGGAGGTGAGTCTTCATGGGACCTGACCACTAGGCAATGAACTACACACAACTAATGACTGCTGAAGAGGGAACATAAGCCTCTTGCCGGAATGGTCCCCTAATTGGCCATCCTAAGTGGTCAGCCCTGAAGCCATATGCATACAGACAACAAAACTGCTCTGCAAGTTGCATTTATATATTTGAGTTTATGCGTGTGTCATGTGTGTGAAGTATGCAATAACAATCAAAGAAAAAGAGGCTGTCAATTTGAGCTGGGGAACATGGGCAGGCCTAGAGGGACGGCACATGGGATGAACTAGATAGAGGAAGGAAAGAGAGACGAGTAAATATTGTAATTATATTTTTATTTATCAAAATAAACAAATGCAGAATAAATAAGGAAGAACTCTTTCAGAAGTTTAAGGACAAAAAAAGGGGAAAGAAGAACAACAACCAACAACCTGCATATGGGCCACTCTTTGTTTCCAGTTTCACAGAAGTAAACATCTGTGTCCTTTAAATCCACGAGATTTGAAGAGAGACTACTTAAAACCCACAGGAGAAATGGAGCTCCAGGAAAAGGCCACACCCTGCCCTGTTAACACATCAGTTCTTCCCTTTCATCTTTTTTGCATTTGAAGAACCTAATATTGATTTTTCCCAGTTGAGTCCAAGGAGAAGATAGACAATGTTTTATTTAAGGAGACTTCCAACCTCAGCATAAACCGTGTTCTTTATTTATATACAAAGCAAATCTGTCTTTTTGTTCCTGTGAAAATAGTTTTTAAAACTATCATTCCGGAAAATGAATTCAATAATACTTAACTTGAAACTACAAAACCAAAACTAAATAAATAAGTTTTTATGCTGATGACAACCCTATTAGGATCCTGGGCAAATGATAAAGGCTTGTGTTAATCAACTCTGATCAGCTCTCTCAGGAATAGTTACACAGATGAAATTTCACCAAAATGTTAAACAAAGACACACTGGAGACCCATCTTTTCTGACGTTTGACTTCTGCTGTGTGCAAAGAAGGGACTGCAATAAAAAAGGTCTGTCCATTAAGATCCTGTTAAAATTTACAAACAACCAAAATCACCACCGAGCTTAAATGAACTAAAGCCAAGGATGTTCATAAGATACAAAAATCCACGGGACCAGGAGATGCAAAGGAGTCCCAAAGGAAGCATTGAGGAGATAGGCCTTGGACCAAATAATAAAATCCAACTAACTGGTGGTAAGAAAAAGCATCTCAGAGACTTTAAAGTGGCAAGTAGGGAAGGGAAAAAACAGAAGAGTCCCTGATCGCCCACAAATCTCTGCTACCTCATGACACAGACGAATGAGAGAAAATACGAGAACAGGAATGTTTGTCATCGCAGTCTTAAAACTTCATCTTAGTTTTTAAAGAAAAGCTACAGCTATTTTTTGAACATAAATGCTGAATCATTAAATTTACTGAGCCTTCCCAGAACACCAAGCTTTTAAAAAGTGAATACTGAAAGAATTAGGAACAAATTTAGCACTATATGGAAAATAATTCCAAAATGAGACCTAAGAGCGTCACAACTAACCTATATTAGGAGTCTATTTAAGAAGGGAAGCAGATTGGTGAGCTGTGTGGTTATGCCCCTGCCAACACCTTCTCTCTGGGTTCCTGAAATCTCAAGCAAGTGCATTACCACTCGCACTTATGCACTTATGATTCATTAATCTAATCACTTCTTAGAAGATATGAAACCAACGAAAATCTCAAAATATCCGAGGATATTCCATACCAAGACTGCTAAACTTTCTGAACATAATCCTTCTAATAGTCGCAAAGAAAAGACTTTGAGCTTGTGACAATAATTTCTGAAGATGATTCTCCACATGTAGACCCTCCCATCTAAACAGGAGAATCCATCAAACAGGACTCCTATTTCTTGTTCTCATGAACAGACACAATCACATTTCTCCTCTAAGCTTTCCTACCTGGGGCAGGCTGCCACTCAGATCCTCAAGAGTCCATATGCTTCCCAGTGGACCGAGGAGATTGGACCTCGGTTTCCACAGGGCTAGAGAAGAGAACGTCAGGGAAACACAAAGGACGTTCCCTTAACTGAAAAACCTTGAGCCGTACCTTCAGCTGTGTTGACAACCCCTCGTACCCATCCACACTGTCCTTCTTCCTCCTGGCTTCTCCCTTTGACAATGGCAAGGCTACTCTATGCCTTCCTCATCTGCTTAGGAAGTAGATTTCTTCTCTAGCTTCGTAAGTTCGAAAACCGAGGAAGACACATGCACATAATTTTATTGATGCTTAGAGTAGAAGTCTGGCGGTAGAAACTCTGTATTAGAACCTCTGTCTGATATCTTTCCCTAATCAGAACAGAACGCGAAGTCATGTAACAGCCAGACAAGTGCTAGTGCTAGATGGTTAAATCACACTTTGTCAACTATTTCCATTTTAACAGTAAAATCCCTTCTCTGTTCACCCAAGGAACTAAGGGTTGGGGCAGTAAAGGACAGCCTCTTAATATTTTTTCCCCCCTGAAGAGCAACAGAACAAAGAAAACTGTCAAATTTGCAATTCAAAAATGCCTGGAAGCAACTGACAGGAACTGGTAAGAGGAGCTGCAGATGGGGTTTGGGGGTTCAGAAAAGCAAAAAGGTACTAACTTTTATCATTGTTGTTTTGGTTTTTGTTTGGTTTTTCCAGACAGAGTTTCTGTGTAGCCCTGTCTGTCCTTAAACACACTCTGTAGACCAGACTGGCCTTGAACTCAGAGATTTCTCTGCCTGTGCCTCCAGAGTGCTAAGATTAAAGGCCTGCACCACCACCAGCTGCTGGGCTCCTACTAACTTTTCAATCTTCCTTTGCCTCTTAGCTTTTAGCTCTGATTTGGTCAACTAACATTTTAAATTCCTGCCGTTTCAAACTCCCAGTTCTAATTTTTTGGATTAAGATGAATGATTATAATCTGTGTAATGGTAAAGAACATAAATTTATTACATACTAAATATACAGTAATTATGTATCAAATATAACACAAAGGAATCTTTGTGTACATTGGGAGGTAAAGAGACAGTGGTATCTAATCAAGAATAAGCTGATGTAGAAAAAAAAATCTAATTACCCAAAATAAGAATTTAAGCAAAGTAATGGAATTTTAATGTCTCACAATATCATGTATTAAAACTAAAAGCATGTAATAAATGTACGTGGCAGTTGTTTATTTGAAGGGAAATTCCAAGAAAGTCAAGTGAACAGTCAGGGTATGAGACCTCAGGGAAGGAGTGAAGTGCAACCTGTTAAGTTGCCATGGTGACCAGGAAGCACCAGTCAGCAGAGCTGGTTGCTTGGTTATGAAGCTTTCCAGTTATAACTCTAACTGTTTGGCGCAATACATTCCAGGGAAGTTCAGAGAAAAAGGAGTGGCCAGGCAGCACAGGGACATATCTTTAGCCTTTTCCTGCTTGCTGTCTCTGGTCTATGTCTGCCAAAACTTCGTGGGAATGGCCTGAAATTCAGACTGTGCAGCTTGGCTTGGCCCTCAGCAGAGGTAAAGAAGCCCATTCAAGCCACCAGAGTGGAAGAAGTCTAAGAAGGCTACAGCAGACTTGGTAACTACCTGTTAGAAGTCCGTGACAGCATCCAGGAGTAGATGGCACCACCTCCAATGAGCTTCACAAGAGTCTTTAATGTATCATATTTCCAAAAAATAAGATTTATATCAGCAAATCCTAAAATTTGCTCCAAAATGAAGAACCAGAAGTTCTAGTATATTAGAGGGAAGGCAGGGAATAGTGGAATTTATCATTAAAATACGGCTGGGAATGAAGCTATTTCATCCTTAAACTAAACATTTTTCTTCCTCGTTAACAGACCCATTTACAACTGTGTTTTCCGTAAGTTACAGGGTCTAAGTTCATGATGGATAAATCATGGCAAAATGAGGTAATTACGCATTCAAGGGCAGGAGAATTTAGAATGTCAAGTGGCATTAATTCAGGTGAGAGACAACTTTTTTATACCTAATTTAATTAATACCAAGAGCAGGTAGAACTTTGTTTTGCAGGGACAAAACCTGAAATTGCACGTGACTTACACAATCACCCTAATCTGTAGTGTGCTGCACTTCACAATACAAATTCTATCACTCATCATTCTTAAGATGTCATCACACATTACACAGAAAACTGGGAGGAGAAATGGGAACATATTTTACTGAGCTTACTGTCCTTAAATCACAAACCAAAGGGTTCTCAAAGGGGGCTCTCCAACCTGGCTCTGCTTTCTAACAGGCAGAAGTTTCCAGTGGATTCTCAAAGGGGGTCTCCAACCTGGCTCTGCTTTCTAACAGGCAGAAGTTTCCAGTTGCCTGGCAATAATCCAAGTTGAACCCTAACTACTTTCAGTATGACACCTCAAAGATATCCAACAGGTCAAGGTGATGTTACCACTGTGTGCCTAAACACACACGTACATATATGTGTATATATGCTCATAGATACATACACATACACACAGACTGACAGACAGACAATGTTCGAGGTTTGGTGTTTTGTTATGAATTGAAATGCCAAATACCGGTCCCCAAGGCCTGGCTCTTATTCAAATTACCAGATGTGTGGTCCTCTGTTTTTCCATTTGTGACACAGATGCTGAAGGGGTGTGTGTGTGTGTGTGTGTGTGTGTGTATGTATAAGCTAACCAGGCATGGTGGTGCCCACATGTGATCTCAGCACTGGGGACGTTAGGGAAGATGAACAGGAGGTAAGTGGCAGGCCTGAACTACAAGGTAAGTTCCAGGTCAGCCTGGGCTGCACTTGCAAAACTATCTCAAAACAAAAAACAAGAAATAGCACTACACCTGCAAATGACAAGTATGGCCTCCTTTCAGGAATGTTCCAGCTTCTGCTTTCTTGCTGTAACAAATGCCATGACCAGAAGCACCTCAGGGCAGGAAAGATTTATTGGCTTACACTTCCAAATAAAAATCCATCACTGAGAGAAGTCAGGGCTGGAACTCAAGGCAAGAACCTGCAGCATAAACTATGGAGGAATGCTGCTCACTGGCTCGTGAGCTAGCTTACTGGCTCTTAGCTAGCTTTCATATGGCCCAGGATCACCTGCTCAGGAGCTAGGTCTACCCACATTGAACTGGGCCCTCCTACATCAATGAAGACAATCAAGATAATTCTCCACAGGCTAACTTCTCAATCAAGTGTTCCTCTCAGATGATGAGGCTCTATCAAGTTAACAATAAAAGCTAAGTAGATCAAGAAATGCATTGCTGTAGTTTATAATCTACAAGGCCTACCTACCAAGTCTGTACATTACCAGGCTATTTACTTACATCACTATCTTCACTAGATTGAATGGTGGCTCTCCAAAACATGTCTACCTAGAGCTTGTGCACCTGTCTATCCTTGGAGGATGATTTTTGCACTAAGCTAAAGGCCTCCAGGTGAGATCATACTAGACTACTAAACCTCTAATGGAGTGTGTCCTCAAAGAACAACATGGGGGAGACCTGAGATTCAGAGAAACAAGAATGAGAAGGATGTTGAAGAGGAATAAGGTAGAAAAGACCAATTATTAGATACTGATTTGTTGATTTACTTTGTGATTTAACTGAAACACTGCCTGTACTGTCCATTTGCCAAGCATGACTTTACTTGCTAGCTGAAACAGAAAGATGTAGAGAAATAGCTGAAACAATGGGCTACTGCCCTTAATAACCTTCGGACTACGATACATAGTTCTGTACATTCTTGCTTGCTTGCCTGCCCCACCTTGTGGTTTTAGAGTATAAAATGAGAATGCATACTGGACCCAGGAATGAGACCTTCAGGAACTGTCCTGAATTGAGTCCACCAGTGACTTCTCCTCTCTTCCACTCTCATGGGTGTCAGAGTGTATTTCAGAAAGATGCCCACAACAATGTAACAAGAGAAGCAGAGATAGGAGCTACGAACCTACGTTTCAAGGAACACCTCAACTGGCTGGCATCCCACAAGTGACAGAGCTCATTTTCCCCTTAGAGTTCCAAAGAGATCACATCTACCAAGGCATCAGTATCAGACTTCTGGCTTCTAGAACCAATGGTCAAGGAGTTGCTGCTCCACCACTGCTATATGCAACTCACTTTAAAGAAATGTGTGTTCTGACAAACCTGGAAACTATACCAGAATACTATGTCATGTTCGCATTCCAGATGTGAAGTTCCATTCATGAAGATACTCACCCACCCCAGCAGCAGTGAGCTCTCCCTCCACTGCCACTTGCCCTTGGTACAGCCCTGTGTGTAACATCAAGATCCAAACCATCTATGGAAGAAAAGGTCAAACACTCATCAACATTTCCCTGGCACTGATACACACTGAGCCTAGCAGATCACTTCACCATCTACTGGGACTCACTCCGAGTATGTTATTTCTACAAACCTTTCCACTACTCACTGACTGAAACTTATGGCTCCTGACTTGACCTACACTCTGTACCTTCCACCTCTTGGATTTCTGCCTTCCAAAGGCTCACTGGTTCTTGGTTTCCTTGTTTGATTTTCTTGGGAGACAATGAAACTTTGTTTCTCCATTACTTTGTAACTTCTGAAAAGGTTTTGTAATGAAACTTTGCTCCTTATCATAGTCTATGAATCTTATGGACACTTTTGTTAGTGTTACCTATGATACAGAACTTTAGGAGGTAACAGGTCTGTCCCAGTCACAAAAATACAAAAGGCAGAGAGAGGGCAAAAACCAGGGCCATCAGTCCTACACCTATGTTTTATTTCATTTTCGTTTGTTTTCAGGGACATTACACAAATTATAGCCACCAACTTCTCAAATAAAACAAAAATGGGTAGCTGGTGTTAAATAATTACCTATAGATTCTCAAAGGCTACAAGTCTTAGGAAGAATGCATTCTCCAGAACAGCATAACAATGTGCTAATTGGTGACAGAAGATGAAGAACATTTGAACACATAAAGACATCTAGCTAAAGACTCAAGTATAAGACAGGAGAAAGCAAGCAGAATCACGTACAAAAATGATAACATTTATTTGTTTGTTTGTTTATAAAAAGATGGATAAGGAAGGTGTAGGGCCAGTTAAATATGTGTGTGTGTGTGTGTGTGTGTGTGTGTGTGTGTACACATATACATATAAACTATAGAAAGCCACTGTTTTCTAAGCTAATTATAAAATGCAATTTTTAAAAAGTGTAAACAGAGGGCCCCTGCATGGATAGACAATGTTTCCCAAAAGAAATCCCCAAAAGAAATCTTAATGCCAAATGTAGGTACCTCCCTAGAAGTTATCTGTCAAGGACATTCCAGAGCCCCCCTAAACAGTGAAGCCTATTGCCATTGCTCTTGGTTGCCCAATATAACTAGATGGTAAAACCCTATTGCTAAAAACACAACACTCTAATTAGAAAACATAGAGAAATCCATCTGGAACTGACCTCAAAACTCCCTTTCTGATGGCTAGCTTTTATAGTGCCATAAGGCACTATGTAGGCTGGCGGAGGAGAAAAATCATCAATAATATTACATACTGGTGAACCCTGAGTACCAGCTTGATAGACAAGATGTGTCCACTGGTACAATAGTGGCATGAAGGTTATAGGGGCAAACAATCACCTTCTGATGAGATTTGAAGCTTGCTCCATAGCAGGGAATTCATGCCTGGTACTGTAAACCTGGTAAAACGCCACATGATGTAGGATCTTGGGCCCTAGTGGGAATCTATTAGTGTTGTTTGGCTAACTGGGCATATTGACAAAATTCCTTGTAAATGTTCCTATCTGGACCCACAGATTAGTGCTGCTCTCAACTTACTCAGAGAAGCTTCTTTCTGCAATTATGCAGAGTTAGCATAATGACTCCTAAGTATTCAAATTGCTGAGAGTAAGTCACTGTTATGTGCTCAACCATAAAAGGTACATCTATATCAAATCACACCCCAGAGCTCAGGGACCATCTCAAAAGAAAGAGAGGAAAGAAATAGAAGAGCCACGGATACGAAGGAATATGAAACACTGTTTTCTAAACACAACATGGGCCTTGCTCCCATGAACTCGCTGCAGCTGTGGTTACTCACACAAGATCAACATAACAAAATCAGGCAGCACTAACTGACCTCAGGAGACTGACAAAGACAAGGAGGTGAAGGGAAGAAGAAAGGAAGGATGGAAAGGAATGGATAATACACGAAGGAGAAAAGATGGAAGGGCTCTTGCTTAGAACTGTCATGGGGAAATGAGAAGGGGGAATTAGAGGTAGACCAAGATAGAAGAGATACATCATGGATGTGTATGAAATTACCATAGAATCTATAAAACATACTAAATAATAACAACAAAAGGAATAACGACAACTGTATAATAACAGCAACAACTAGAAAGTGCCTGTACATAGGAACTGGGGATATTGATAAGCAAAAGTGTTACTGGACTTTTATCTGTTTATAGTAGCATACGGATTGCGTTGAGTAATGGGTACAATACAAAGGAAGATGCCCAAGTCCTTAAGCGGCTTACAGACTAGACTCAGAGGTAAAAGAAGAGTTCAAATGAAGCAATAAGCTGGCTCTTAGAGAATGTAGATAAACTCAGTAATGGGGCTGGAGTGTAGCTCAGTAATCAAGTGTATGCTGAGCATGTGTACGACTTCATCCTCAGCTCCAAATGAACAGTAGTTAAAAACAATTCTCCAAACCTGTAAGACAGTTCTCAACCTTCCTAACGCTGCAACCCTTTAACACAGCTCCTCATGCTGTGGGGACCCCCAACCATAAAATTATTTTTGTTACTACTTTATAACTGGAATTTTGCTACTGTTATCTATCTGATATGCAGGATATCTGATATGGGAGCCCTATAAAAGGGTCATTCAACCTCCAAAGGAGTCGCAATCTCTAAGTTGAGGATCACTGCTATAGAAGAACCCCACTTGGGTTAGCAGTGCTCTAGACCATGGAATGGCTATTTGGGTTGAAAACTCCAGATCAATGACATACAGCCTCATGTAGAAGTCACTAACCTTGGGAGCCACTGGGTCATTGGCTATGCTTATGAATGGGCACTGGTACAATCTTCAGAAGCTAAAGAATCAGAAGACTTTCCATTCAAACACTTGGCAACCAGCATGTTCACTCCTATAGCGCTACGGTGTAAGTTAGGGTTACTACTGCTGTGATAAACCACCAGGACCAAAAGCAACTTGGGGAGAAAAGGTTTATTCTGCTCACAGTTCCTTACAACAGTTCATCATCAAAAGCAATGAGAACAGGCATTCATGTCCCACTGGAACCTGGGGCCAGGAGCTGATACAGAAGCCATGGATGGGTAGGCTTGTTGGCTTGTTCATCCTGCTTTCTTATGGAATCCAAGACTACCAGCCCAGGGATGGCACCACCCAAGATGGGTTGGGCCCTCCCACAACAATCACTAATTAAGAAAATGCCCCAAAGGCTTGCCTACAACCCAATCTTATGGAGGCATTTTCTCAACTGAGGTTCCTTCCTCTGATGACTCTAGCTGTGTCAAAGTGACATAAAACCAGCCAGTACAACTTATATAGGTAGACTAAGGGCCCACAGACTAAGATGGTCTGCGGGAGAATGTTTAATAGAAGCAAAATGCAAGCATCCTACACCATTGGCTAAAGAAGTTCAGGGATGACTGATGACTGATGTATATGTTTATATGTGTGCATGCATGTGCACACATACACACAGTGAATACTATAGAGATCCACAGCAAGTACATTACAGGTACATTCTGCAGCTGTCTGTTAAGTACTTTTCCATTCAAGGGCAAGTCTGAGGGCTATAAAGGAAACAGAGAAGGGAGACTGTGCTCTCAGTGAGACTCTAGCTGATCTTTTCTATACTTATTTTTGAGAAAAGTCTCCAAGAAACTTGATAGTTTGGAAGCAGGAGTGGGTGTGCATATATGTGTTTAAATGAGAAAAGGTGCTAAAAAGTCAAAACAAGCACAATTTCAAGCGGATACGTTTGCTTCCCCATGCTGAGGACTTCCTCGGGTGTATAGGCAGGCCATAGGTGTGCTCAGACACAGAGCCTGAGACCCCAGGTAACCAGCAGAAGCCATCTTTGTTTAACCATTTCTCTCCTCCCTCAGTAAGAATGTTATCTATGGATCACAGGATTGGGAGCCAACTCTTCCTCCAACATCACTGCCTGATCTTGAAGCAAGTTGAGATTAACATTATGGAGTGTCAATCATAGCTTCACAACTGAGTTGTCAGGAAGAAAAAAATGCCTTCTCTACTCCGAAATGTCAAGTATAATCCAATAAATGTCAAATAAAATTGAACTGTTTGCAAGAACTTATGGGAAGCCTGAGGAAGACCCACTGTAACTATGACCTGTCTATTTGGTTGAGTTTGAGGCTGGTCTCACCTTCATGGTTCCTTGCACAGTGAAGCCTGGCAACTTCTGAAGAAAATGTTATCCTCTAACTACATGGCCTCTCCAGTCCCTTTCCCTGTGACCACGTTTCTCAGGCAGACATCTTTGTGTATGAACGCAGCTGGGAGTGCTGGTAGGTAGAGGTGGGTGGTGTTGTGTTTCTAAGGCATAAAGATGCTGGACAACACTTTCTTCAGACATTCCCATGGTAGTCACTTCAAGAGCAAACTTCAGAAATGTAGTCAAATTAAGTAGGTACAAGACAAAACCTGCTTTACACACAGCTATGTGCTTTACCCTGAAAACAACAGTGACCAGGTGTAACCACACAACTATGCACTGCATGAGGAGTTCCCTTCCTTCGCAAAACGGAGGAGAAGACTTTCTCTAGACACTTTACTCTTTCTCAAGAGAGAAGAGACTCTGCTGTTTGTAAGAGGAAGGTGTACACTCAAGTGGCAACTGTGCCTCTTTGATTTGATCCAAACAAGATTACTAAGAACTTACTCGTGACAAGTTCTTTATGCCAGAGAAGCAACTGGAAGTCTTGAACTTATAAAGGTCAAACTGCATATAGGAATGCAGAAACAGACAAAGATAAAAACCATGAATGTGAACTGACCCACACAGCAGCAGCCCAAAGAGAGGCCAACTCAAGCACAGGACAGAGAGGCTTCTGGGTAACATAAATACTGTCCAATGAGGAAATGTGAACACTAAAAAACCAAAGGAGAGAACAATGATTATAAAGATCCAGAAGTAACAGAAAGCTTGCTGGTAGGTTTCAATACAGTAAGAATAAAGTCTGCAATATATAAGAGTTACATAGGCTTTTCCGATGTACAAGTGGATGGGTGAGGGGGCCCATGCCTTTAATATCAGCATTTGTGAAGCAGAGACAAGATGTTCTGAGTTCAAAGCTGGACTGATCTACATAGGGAGTTCTAGGCCAGCCAGGGCTATTTAGTGAGACTCTCTCTCTCTCTCTTTCTCTCTCTCTTTCTGTGTGTGTGTGTGTGTGCGTGCGCATTCATGTACATATACAGTGATAGAGAACAATTAAAACAACTGTCATTTATTTTTTAAAAAATGGGAAGAACTAATTTTTTTACTATTATTTATTTATGTGGCCATGTGTACATATTCCATATGTGGTTAGGTGACCACATAGGCCAGAAGAGAGCAGCTTGGGCTGGAGTTACATCAGTTATGAGCCTTGTGACATGTATCTTGGGATCTAAACTTGGTCCTCTAAAAGAGCAGCAAGTGTTCTTACCTGAAGAGCCATCCCTCCAGTCTCTGAAGTACTACATTTTAACTTACAATACTCAAATTAGCAAAGTCAAATGAACAGTCAGGTGTACCGGTGCACATCTGCTGCAGTGTGCACACCTGTGATCCCAGCACTAGGGATGCAGAAACAGGAGGATCATGAGCTCAGGACAGGCCTCTGCTACATACTGATTTCATGCCAGGATAGAAAGTAAAAACCACATCAGCAACCATGTCTGCCCTCGGGTCACTTGAAAAAAATGTTTTTATGCTTAGAAAGTACTATGGGCATTTGCAGAAAGCATGGCATGCATATGCATCTGTACAGTGGCATTCTCTGCCTCTAAACCCCACCTTCAATTACATCGCATACAACCATTTTCCCACAAAGCCACTCTGAGTTTATTCATTTATGGTAGGTTTCTTCTGTCAATTTCCCCTGAACTTCCATTAGTAATTAGCTTGTTTCTGCAGGTTAATTATATGCACTGATAAAGCAGAAAATATCATATAGCGGCTTTCTTTTATCCCAAGTCAAGTACAAACTTTTTTCTTAGCTTCCATCTGAAACCTCTCAGTTAGGGTTGCACATTTACCAAGGTCTCCTACATATGCCCACCGGGTCCCACTAAGACACCTCCTGCATGTCACCTTCCACCGTGCCACCTCTATCTTCTGTTCCAGTTCCATCCTGATGAGAACATTACTTCCGGCCACGCCTTGCCCACTGCTCTCCCTGCTTCTGCTCTGGCTCTTCTCTAGCTAATTTCAACACAACCAAGAGGGTCCTTCAGAAATATTACTCAAACAGTACAAAGCTTCTTAAAGTGGAAATTTATCACTAAACTCTTGAAGATCTGTCTGTATTTTTTTACTTTTGCTGTTATAACACATTACCTGAATCTTGATGGTTTAAACTGCACTCAAAGTCACTTATTACATGATAATGCTTATAGATCAGAAGTTGGTATAAAGCGATGGAATATTCTGCTCAACAGTCTGCACAGGCTAAATCAAGCTATTGGCCAGGAATGTAATTCTCATTTGGGATTCTCTGCCCTCTTCTTAGCTCACCAGTTACTAGAAGCACCGTGTTCCTCAAAGCTGTGGAACTAAGGTCTGTGTCTCCTGACGTCACTCCAGTACACAGAGCCTCTTCTTGTTCTGCTTGTTTTGAATTTCTATACTTCTTTGAATTCCTGGACTTCTCCTGTAATCACACTGGCTCCCCTTAGTTGATCCAGGATAATCTTCCAGTCTCAAGGTGAACTGATTAGTAACCTCAATTATATCTGCAGAGTCCTTTTCAACACACAATGTCACACATTCACAGGTGTAATGCCAGAAGCAAAAGTCTTTAGAGCAGATTTTGGCCTATCACAATACCCAAAAGAAATAAAGGCATGTCCTGCAGAACAATCCAGGATGGCAGAGATCGCTCATCAGTTAAGTGCACTTCTGCTCTTCCAGACAGGAGTTCAATTCCCAGCACCCACATGTGGCAGCTGCCTGTAACCCTCTTCTGGCCTCTGTGAGCAACTGCAAGCACATATACAAACCAAAACACAGAAACACACAATTTTTAAAATGTTATTTTTTCTTTCTTTTTTTTTTTTTTTTAAAAAAAAAATCTCAAACACAAACCTTCACAGCAGCATTAACCACAAGCATTGTAAATTCAGAACATTAATGTCCACCACGTGGGAGATAGATAAAATGCGCTCTGTCCATACAATCCCATGCCACTCAACAGCATAAAGGACAACTGACTGATAGGTTCAACAGCATGAACCTTGGCAATAGTATACTAAAGAGAACGAGCCAGGCACAGGCCACACGTTACATCACATTTTTCAAAAGCCTGCCACATGTAATCAGTAGCATACAGTCATAGTTCCCTGTTTGGAAGGTAGAAGAAGCATGAAGGCAGGTTTGAGGTAAGCTGACCTTGTTGCAAAAAGCAGGAGAGGGAAGAGGAAGGAAGCAAATAAGGAACAGGGAGAGGGGAAAGAGAGAAGAGACGGAAAAAGACAAATCAGTAAAGACTCAAAGTACGTTCAAGGTCATCTGGGACAGCACGATTAGCAGTAGGGGGCCTTAGGAGTTCTCCTGGAAGAACAATGCTGCTCTATAACTGAACAATGCTAAGGACTGCATAATGTGACATTTATTACAGGTCACAGAAATATACATCAAATGTAGGTAAGTTTGTGATATAAAAATAGAACTTAACTTCTTAAAATCAAAAAGTAAATACCATGTCTGCCAAATGTCCTTCCCTTCCGTGTAAACTCATGGCATATGTACCTGCATTTGACTGCACACAAAACTCTAGCCAATTTCTATTCCCAGATTCCAACCTGACCTCACTCCAACCTCTTCTCCTGCAGCCTGACCCTGCTATGTTGACCTGATGACTTAAGGCCTGATGACTTATATCCCTTTGGGTTAGGCTAGCACTGCTTTAGATCTGGCTCCTTTTTGAATTAATTCTGATTTGACCTGGACTTGCCTTAGAAGCAATGTGATTAGGACAGCCAACACTTCTGTAGTCCTTCTGCTCTGTTATAGAGAAAAGGAGTAATTAGTGAAAATTGATCACATGGTAAAAATGATCTCTAATACTTAGAGATCGGGCAAGGGGGTAGGTTTTAGAACAAGGACACGCTACCATCTGGCTCCAGCTGCAAGCGGGTGGCACAAGCTGCGGAGATCTAAGAGCTGAGTGCACATGCAGCCACCACGAAGAACTGCCTTCTCCCTGGGGTTGCTCCTGCCCCTCAGAACTGCCCTACTGCAGTTATTTTCAACATAGATTTCCCTCAATTATTTGCAAAAATGCCAACTTCAACCAATCCCTATCTAAGTTAGCAATAAATAAATAATCATTTTGTGTTGTCATAAACACACAAGAAATTAAATAAACTGCAAAGGCTCTCCAAATGAAACCTATGACCTCTACTTTTTAAAGCCAGTTTGGTGTTTTGTTTGTTTTCTTTTTGTAAAGAAAACAAAAAATTCTACTTGTAACTCTCAAGAACATCCACTGAGTCTTAAGCTACTGAGCCAAACCTCCCAGCACACATCCGCAGGGCAGAAGCTGGACCGCCACTGCCCAACACCAGGAAATCACAGAAAGGCACCGGATACTCAGCCCTAAATGCTTTATAGAGAAGAGGAAGAGAAAGTGAGATGCTAGGCTGGTGTAGGCAGCTGCAAATGAGATACTGAGTCAAAGTGATAGGAGGCAAAGATGGACACCAAAGACTGTCTTCTGACCTCCACACACAAAGAAAAGACAGGAGAGTGGAAGGGAAAGGAAGAAGGCAAGGAAGAAAGGAAAAAAGGAAAGACGGGACTGGGGGGCGAGGGGGGGGGTGCAAGAGATGAGAGGGGAAGGAGGAGAGACCAGTAAGGAGAGGGGGATTGACGAGATACACTGATTTTGAGCAATCAGAAATAAGCAAGCTTTTTAGTAAAATCCAATACACCAATTCAGTCAGCAGGCAGCCAACTAATGTGCCGTACCCAGCGTCTGGGATGCCTCCTTCCTCAAGCAGTTCTTTAAGAAGGTATGGAATCTCCTATTTTTATATGCTCTATTGGTTCAGTTTCTCAAAGGTTCAACCTTCTAGAATGTGCTCTGACTATTTTAGTTTGAAGTAGACACCTTGTCTGGTGGATGGGGACAGAGACTCAGAAAGGCTTAGGTTCAAATGCAAAATATGACTTAACTAGTTTGAGACACATAAGTGAGTTTTTAGGAGGTGGTGGGGACAGGATGTGATCTCAAGTGCCCTTACCCCCAGATCCTGGGGCGATGCTCCCTCACAGGGGGAGGGCCCTCCCATTTCCTGTGGCTGCTGATCTTAAGAGCCATCTCTGGCCCTCTCAGTCACACTGGAGATGATAATTAAAAGTGCATGTAATTTATTAAGTCTTAACTTCCGAAAAGCCACACTCAGCAAATGCCATTTATTCAAACACACAACACTCACTCATCCCTCTCCTGCTACTCCAGTGAACCTAATTTTACAGACTGGGGAACGCAGCTAAACATGATTAAGCCTCCTGGTAGCGCCTGGTGACTGAGAGGCAGAGCAGGAAATGATGCCGCTGACTCTGTTCACTCAGCATGATCACTCATCTTAAAAACATTTAAGCTTCCCAAATGAAAACAGGCAGTACTATTTTCAGCCATCTCATCTACCTGGAGAGAAACAAGGCCAAGCTGCCTGGATAAGCATCCTGGGATAAATAAAGTACTAAGACATGAGTAAGGGCCTATCATAAAGAATTCCCACACTGTGTCTGCAGTCAGCATAATAACGTGGCATTTCTTCTCGTTCTGCATTCCGTCTGGGCAATTCACTGGAGCCTTAAAAGTGAAAAATGAATGTGAAAAAGAGCTCACATCTCTTCTGAGTGTGAGAAGATGCCAGCAGGACCCCTTGGAAAGTGCAGTGACATCTGGACTGGAGGAGGACAGAGTCTGAAAGGAGTTCCATGCTTATTTGGTATGCTTAACTTTTATATTAAAAAGGCAATCAAAAGCTAGCAGAGTGATACAGGCCTGCAATCCCAGCTGCTAGAGAGGCTGAAGTAGAAAGATCACAAGTTCAAGACTTCTGTTGGTTCCAGAGTCAATCTGAAAGCAGCCTAGACAATTTAGTGAGTCCCTAGGTCTATAAATAATTAAACACACACACACACACACACACACACACACACACACACACACAACCAAGGAGAGGAAGACAACAGAAACAACTTGAGGTGGTAAAAAATTAAGTAAATTACTTCTTACCAATAGAATTAATGCTACTAAATCTGGCCCAAAACAAAAGAAATGGTTTTGAAAGGTGTCACTCATGGCCACACCTCAGCACTTTTCAGCCTTGAAACTTTTGTCCTTTTGAAAATATGGGGAAGAAAAAGGATGGGAGAGGTATACTTGCTTGTCATTGTTTTCTGTTTTTTGTTTTGTTTTGTTTTTAAGACATCTCATATAGCCAAGGACGGGCTCAAACTCATTCGTCCCGATTCCCCTGCCTCCACCTCCCAAGTATAGGGATTTTAGGTGGTGCTGGGGATCCAACTCAGGCAGGCCTGTGGATATTAGGCAAGTACTCATTGAAACGGGGTCTTAAAGCATCCATCCACACTGGCCTCAAAGTTACTATGTAAAGAAAAATGACCTCAAATCTCCCTGCCTCCACCTCTAGGAGGGCAGGGATTACAGCAATGTGCCACTCCACCTAGCTTAAAATGAGAAATTCTTAAAAGATACTGTCTGCCTTTAGAAGACCAGGAAAATGTCAGAGCTTTGCAGTGTTTTCCAAAAATGGATGCTCCATGCATGATTACCAATATTTCACTAAAACAAGCCTCTTAAAATTAATAAGTTACCTGTCAGCCCCCTTAAAGACAGATGGGCACTGGGAGCCAGGAGAGGATGTTAGCATTCTGCTCCACACTGCTGTTCAGACCAACAAAAGGCCATTTCACTTTCCATAACACAATAAGCTTTGCCTAAGATTTCTTATACGATGCATAAAAATGAAAATTTCATGTAACTGCTTTTGTTACACATCTGGTTTTTATTGAGTAAATGCCTTTAATTGTAAGAAAAATCATAACAATAAATAAAACTAAAATTGGCCTCTGTGTTTGCTTTTAAATATCACAGCACTTTTAAGTTCTCTGCTACCCAAAAATTGCACACTGCTGAGCATTCTTAACTGAAGGGTCTGCTAGACTTCTAACACAATTGCCAACTTACTGCTGGGTTCCTATTAGTGAGAAAATACAGAAGGCTGCTGTCTGATGCCTCACGTTCCCTTACTGTTACTATTTTCAAGAAAGCATTCATGTAATTTTATCAGAAATCTAAAACATGAAACAATAAGTCAACACAACATTAGTGTCACATGTCTGAAATGAGATTTTGATTTGTTAGTCTCTAACACATTACTTAAATTACTATAAATCATGTGAAGATGAAGACATTTGGCACCTCAGTTCTGAAATAACCAACAGCAAGAGCAGGCCTGCATTTATACTCAGAGCTCCTGGACCTATGTTTTCATCAGAAGACATGATGCCTGAATTTAAATATATGGCTAAGTTTTCCAGACCACTTGTGAGGAGCCTATGTGCACCAAGCCTTCAAAATAATAACAGCACTGTGACACTTTAGTCCTGTAAGAGAGGGTAAAGGGACAGTCAGGGTGCTCATTTAGCATTGGTAAAATGATTAAGACTTGAATGGACTACTAGTAAGAGGGGATTCTAGCAGGAATGTTAACATTCCTCCATTACAAGTGATGAGATCCCACAGAATAAAACCCACACCGTTCTACAGGGCCAAGTGGCCTAGACTTCACCTGTCTCTACAGCGTAAAGTCCTTCCACTCCCCGACCAACCATAACCCTAGCTTTCATGAACACCACCCTGTGTGCTAAAGACACCATGCTCATTACCCAAGCATCCCGTCTTCTTGCAAGAGTGGCTCACAGTCACCTGTCACACCACAGCATCCCTCCACATTGGTCCCACCCCTCCACCCCCTCACTATCTCACCATTCCTTTTATTTCCCCAGAGCTCTGATAAACTTGAGACATTATTTTGTAACTTTTCACACATTCATTTTCTATTTTGTTCTCACTAGGATTCACAGCCCCCGCCCCAAAACACACCTACTCCAGTTATATTATCCAGCACCAAATGAATACATACAAGTGGACACTTGAAGAAAGAATCTGTTTACACTAACCTGACTACTGTAATTACAGCAGACAAAAATAAACAAATCTATTTATATCTGTTCAGTTTCATTCTGTTGCCATGACAAATACCACAACCAAAAGCAAATTGGGAGAAAAAAGGTTCTTTCTAGCTTATACTCACTCAGGGAAGTCAGGTCATGAACTCAAGAAGGAACTTAAGCAGAGCCTTAAAGCAAAAACCAAGGAGTAAAGCTACTTGTTGGCTCGCCTGCATACCTGTCTTAGTCAGGGTTTCTATTCCTGCACAAACATCATGACCAAGAAGCAAGTTGGGGAGGAAAGGGTTTATTCAGCTTACACTTCCATGCTGCTGTTCATCACTAGAAGACGTCAGGACTGGAACTCAAGCAGGTCAGGAAGCAGGAGCTGATACAGAGGCCATGGAGGGATGTTCCTTACTGGCTTGCTTCTCCTGGCTTGCTCAGCTGGCTTTCTTATAGAACCCAAGACTACCAGCCCACACATGGTACCACCCACAAGGGGCCCTCTCCCCTTGATCACTAACTGAGAAAATGCCTTACCGCTGGATCTTATGGAGGCATTTTCTCAACTGAAACTCCTTTCTCTGTGATAATTCCAGGTTGTGTCAAATTGACACAAAACCAGCCAGTACAATACCCATGCTTAGTTTTGTCATAAAGTTAAGGACTGGGATTGGAGAGATAGCTCAGCACTTAAGAGCACTATTCTAAACGTCCCAGGTTTGAGTCCAACACATTAGACGGCAGCTCGTAACTATCTGTAACTCTAGTTCCAAGGGATCCAGTGCCCTCTTCTGTTCTCTCTGAGTACCAGACACCAAATGTGTGTGTGTGTGTGTGTGTGTGAGTCTCACACACACACACACACACACACACACACACACACACACATGCAGGAAAAGCACCCATACACATACATGCATGCATACATGCATACATTATACACACATATAAATTAAATAAAATAAAGACTCCCTTCTCAGAAGGCTGTGTCCAGTTGAAAGTTAAAGCTAACTAGAACAATATTCAATTTGTATCTTCAACACCTCACTCCTGACCTCAAAATCAGACTCACAGCCTAACCCTAACCCTAACCCTAAGCCTTAAGGCTGAGGGGATTATATATGCCCTACCACACACGTTCATTTTCCTGGAAACACTTGGGTTTATAAAGTTTTCCCCAAAAGGGTTCATGTGTTGAAGTCTTGGTCCCCAGGTGACAGAAGGGGGAAACAATTGAAATGTAAATAAAGTAGGAAAAAAAATTTAAAAATTAAAATAAATAAATAAATAAAGTTTAACACTGTGAAAAAAAAAAAAGAGATGTAACTAGAGCATGAAGGCTCCAGCCTAACCAACTGACTTATCCACCAATATTATCATTTAATTGTTTTATTAGGTGATGATGAGAACCTTCAGAGGTAGGGTAACTTGGAGAAAAGTAAGCAACTAAGAATGTGTCTTTGGAAGTGATATTTTGGCTCCTGGCCCCATCCTGTCTTTCTTTCTACTTCCAGGCCACCATAAAATAAGTAACTTTGCTCTTACACCCTTTTCCCATGATGCTTTATTTACCACCCCATGGCCCAGAAATGACAGAGGCAGCTAGCTATGGAATAAAAGTTCTAAAACCATGAGATAAAGCAAATCCCTCCACCTTTTAAATCATCTCAATGAAAAGTCTTCTGCCTCAAGTCCTACAGTGTTAGAGCTAGGCCCAGTCTGCTCTTGTGATAACCTTAACAAATTACCTTAAGCTCACTACATGTAGCTCCTCATTTAGAAAACAAACACAATTCCTTTCCTATCAACAGCAGTTATGTAAAGAATGAGACTGTGCATATAAACCAACAAGCAAAACGTAAAATTATTAATTTTTTTTCTCACATACCTCCCAAAGCATTCCTATAAAGAGGACTGAGCTGTGTACGTGGCCCATCTCACATCTTCTGAACCAGAGACAAGGCTTTCATTGCACTGTCTCCACACTGGTCAAACAGTTTTGATATTGCTTCTCCATTGTTCAAAGTTTCACATAAAAAAAAAATACTCCGTCACCCATGACTTCAGATATAAGAAAAGAGAAAATTCTGGGCTTTGCTTTTATTGTGAGGTTCATCTGTCTTGTTGTCTACAGTGCCGTGGACTGAATCCAGGGCCAAGGAAGAGGAGGAGAGCAGCAGCAACAACAACAACAACTTCCAGATAGTATGTGCAGCTATGGAGACCTGCCTATCGAAAAAAGCCTCCTCTGCTCTTCAGACTTTGACCACAGACCTATATCCCAGTAAACATGCAGAATATACTCATTGCTGCACATTTATTGATCTTTAATCAGGTACAGCAGTGAACAGAACAAGGAGTACACCCGAGGGACTGTTTAGATCTTCCAACCTGTCTCTCCAAAGCCTTCTTCCCAACCCAATGAAAGGATGATCTCAGTGTGAAATATGCACAGGAAGCTAAGGCATACCAAGGAGGCCAGGGACCTGAGAAGAGGGAGGACAACAGATGGAAGACCATCACAGAGAAAGCAGACTCTGGCCATGCCGAACAAGTAGAAGCAAAGCAAATTTTATTGGACTTAGGCTTGAAAAGCCTAAGCATGTTAGATTATCAAAAGTCCTTTTCATGTATTTATCAAGCAGAGGAAACTAACCCATGTAAAAACCTTTTCAAGCCATTAAAAACTAACTACTGGAACTGAATCTCAGATTACCTTTAGAGTTTACCAGAACATTGACCTTCCAGTTCTCAGGCCTACAAATCAAGATGGTGCAACAGTAAATCTACATCTAAATAACAACAGATATAAAAGGAGAGCATCCAACATCCAGTGAGCCTTTAACATGGATGGATTCTCTGATCCTCACACACTGACACAATTGTGCCAACAGAATGAGATGTGGATTAATATAGAGAAGATGCTCACAGCAAGTCTCCAATGCAAACATTAGTCCAAGCTCCTTATGCAGATAGAAAAACCAGGGCATGAACATTAAAGAAACTTATCCAAGCCCCAGGCTAGAAATGGAAAGGGTTTAGCCAGAAGTCAAATTTTCAAGAGGCTGCTAACAAGTAAGAGAGGTTAAATATCTGGGTGCATGTCTAGCAGAAACCTACCGGATCATCAGTTATATCTTCGACAAGTATGTTTCTCAGTAGCGAGTGTCATGTCGTGCAAGGCACACTGATGAAACCATAACGTGGAATGATTTTGCAAGCATGGTTTTTACTACCATGCTCTTACACGAACAACTAACAAATTACAATTCTACTTTACAGCTTCTTTCTACACCTTGCTCAAGGCCATATTCAAATAACTGAACATATACTTAATGTTTTTTCTTATGTATCCACAGCTCAAATATTATCAAGTCCCATGAGCTCTACTTCCAAAACACATGCCGCACAGTCCTCTTCTGTATGACTTCAATTATCTAAGCCCGCTGCTGCTGCTGCTGCTGCTGCTGCTGCTGCTGCTTCTTCTTCTTCTTCTTCTTCTTCTTCTTCTTCTTCTTCTTCTTCTCCTTCCCCTCCTTCCCCTTCCCCTCCTTCCCCTTCCCCTTCCCCTTCCCCTCCTTCCCCTTCCCCTTCC